>JARYGA010026535.1:0-49433 GCA_030545235.1 Helianthus tuberosus
ACTGCATAAATGTTTGTATCCATAAAGCATTGATTTTTGTAAAACATAACTTTTGATTTAAACTACGGTTCTTTCAAAGACATTGTTTTGTACATGACATTTGGTTTCATATGACATTTGATTATACATTGACATATACATGTGGTTTGAGTAAATACTTTTTATTCACCATACAAGACATTGTTGTTACTTGACATTTGCTATACAAGACATGATTTACACATGACATTGAGACATTAAACATTGTTATACATGAACATTTGACATTAGTTAAACAAGACATTTTGGTTGGTTATTGGTAAGTGATTTAAATAACGAGGCGTGTGTAATATGATAAAAGCATGGTGGATACGCCGCTGGTACTTCCTATATATAAATGCTTTTATGATATTACATATCGTAGCGTTATTTAAACCAATTCGACAAAGACATGATACATTTTATACAAATGACATATTTTACAAGACATTGTTTTACAAATGACATGTTTTATACAAATTCATTTTTACTTGGTTATTTATTTAACCATACATTATTCTTTTATATCATCTGATTTTCATATCGATTTTCATATGAGTTTATAAAATAAAACACTTTTATAAGGTTCATGACTACTTTTTGTTAAACACTTTTTTTAACTACAAGTCATGAACCTTTCATCAACAAAACCTATGTATCTCACCGGCATTTTTATGCTGACGTACCTATTTTCACATGTGTTTTCAGGAGCTAATGCATGATGATGATCGTGACACACTTAGGCGGACTCGGGACTTAGTGACTTAAAAGAAGCAAGAATAGTTTAACTTATGTTGTGTTTTCCTTAATTTCCAAGACAATGTAATCCAGTTAATAATTAAAACTAAACTTTAAATGCCATGGTTGTGAAACAATAATTTTGTCGCTCCACTCCCCGACGTTTCCGCCGCGGTTTGTTGTTTTACGCGGTCGGGGTGTGACATTATTATTGCATGTTTTTGTTGATGTATTGTTCTACAGGTGCACGCAATAAGCTTTGTTTTATTGCTTTGCTCTATTTCTAGGCAGAATCCATATCATGGTTGTGCTAAGCATGTTTGGTAATGGGTTAAAATGGGCTCGGGTCAAGCGGGTTGAATAATTTGCATATAAACGACCTGAGAGGTTGTATACGTTAAAAGAATAACGTGGGTTCCCTTTTAACTACATTTTTTATTTGAACCATAAACCATAACCTAAATCGACCAATTCATAAGGATTTACAGTTTTCCAATTAGATTAATAAATGATTTTTACTTTGGTACAGGAGTTTGAGGATACTTTAAACTACATAGCAGGCATATGCAGCGAAGCAGAATCATATGTCATATGTCCGATCATTCCACCTTCATCATAGAGACCTCCATGCCCTCTTAAACAAAAAAAAAAACATGTGTTACAACTTCTTAAAATGTTGATTGGTCCGTATGCATGAGTGGATCTTTCCCAACTAATCTTTAAGCAAATGCGATGTATATTAGGTGTTTATTATATCCAATAAATAATTAAACAAATATTATATATTACGACGCTATATATTTATTATTATAGTTGTGAAGTTTGCTGTAAATATTCCATACCAAATAACGACACTTTTTTTACTTTTCGCCATCTAATCTTACTTTTTTCTAACAGCTTATATCACATAGTCAAAATATGCAAAACTATCTCTTAGAGTAATCAATGTGCTTGAAGAAAAATCTCCCATGATATATCTTGATTCGGTAGAGGTATGTCATTCTTTCAATGCTACATTTTTTATTTTAATTTATTTATTTTGATCGAGGTTACCTTTTAGGAGAGAGTGGAGCTGAAAACCGCAATCCTAAACCAGTTGGCACATGATATGCTCCAGTTGGTGGCGGATGGTCAAGGATATGAGACATATGATATGCTCCAGTTGGCAATTGCACAAGATCCCATTACCATGTACTATGGTGGCTATGCAGGATATGCTACATATCCTCAAGTCCAACAACCACTGTAACTGCACAGCCTCAACCTCAACCTCAGCAGCATCAGGTTTGATAAAAATTGATATTCTTTTTACGGGTGAACGTTGAAGCAATGGTAAAGTTTTTTCCATGCTATCTGGATTAGCGGTGGATTTCCAGTCATGGGGGCAAAATCACCAGCAAAAAAGAAAGTTTTGAATTTAAACAAATCATGACCCCAGTTTGTTAAAAAGGCTCATTTTGGTCAAAATGCCCCATTTTAGTTAAAATAGGCCTAAAAATTAATAATCTACACTAGAAAATTGTGGGATAGGGAGGGACAAGAAGGTCATTTCACCAAAAACTCTTAAATTATTGTTGAAACCCGTTAAAGTTGCATTAAATTGAAATCATGCATACAAGAGATATAGAGTATGATCCACCCAGAAAATGATGATCTTTGTGTTTATTTCTTTTGCAAAACTATAGCTTGGTAGGCATTTGATTTGGGTTTCACCTTCCCTTTAGAGGTGGCAAGATGGGTGGGTTGGGTAACATGTTGAAACGGGTCATGTTATAGCTTGTAAATCCCGCAGTTTGGTGAGCTCCAGCGACCATGAAGCGATCGATTATGGTGGAAATGGTGTGTCATAAGTCCGGATAAAGGAAAACAGGAGCGATATCACCAAATATTGGCAGGTTAACGACACGGTCACCAAATGTACTCATACGTCCACATCCATTAGTAATTTTTTTCCAATGAATGCAATCAACTTTGACACATGACTGCATTTTATTGTGTCTTGTCAGGCCGATTGATAAACTACTTTTTGGTCGTGTCTTGTAAAAATTATTGATGTTATAAATATTATTAGAAAGATTACATTGTTTTCTCTTTGCAAAGTTTGAGAAACTAAGGTACTTCTTTACATTAGATTGGAGGTGAAATATTAGACAGTCAGGTTGGTTTAGTAGCCTGTCTAAACCGGTTTTGTATACATATAAACAGGCCTCTTGCGCATGGTTTGTTGATTTGAATGGTAATTTGAACATGATAAACTATGTGAAACTTCGACTCTATGTGAAACTTTTATCCTATGTGATACTTGAATCTTGTGACACTTTGAATCTAGACTCTTTTCACGATTTGAAAGTTGAATCCTGAAACTTGACACTTGTTATGTTTGATACTTATTAAACAAGAGACTTTGATACTTGATACTTTGATGGAACGAGAAACTTCGAATCTTTAAACTTGATATTTAGTGAACGAGAAACTTGGATTCTTTATTGAACGAGAGACTTGATACTTGATACTTTGACACTTGAAACTCATTAAATGTGAACCTAGCTTGAACGCAACTTGAAACACGGAAACTCTTGTGTTAATTATATAATTATACCATTGTAATGGTTACCCACAACAATAAGCAACGCAACGCCTAATCTAGCCCACAAAACGAACCAAAGTTGGAAAACTAGCAAACGGGTCTCGGTTGTCTGAATGGACATCCGATCGGATTACCATCTGATCTGATGACCATTCGACCGAATAGCCATCCGACCCAGCACGCACTTACACCGCCTTACTTGTCACTGTCACCTATAAATACCACACTTGTGCTCTCCTTTCACACTTTTCGCCTCTGTCATCCGACCACACGCTCTCCCAAGTCCTTTTAAGCACTTTTCTCGAGGTTCAAGCTCATTCCATAAGTATTTCTTCCAGATTTTTGTACAACTTTAGTCATTTAACACTTCTACACAAGATTCTTCAACAAAATCACACGAAAACTTTAACATTTTCATGAAAACCAACAGATTTGGGGTTTCTTGAAGGTGTTTTCCGCTCAGTTGATGTACAAACTGTTATGGAGAATCATTCAATCAAGAACGACCCTAGATCTTGAGGATTTTCACAGTTTTCATACGAAATCTAAAGGAAACTTGCACTTTTATCTCAGATCTGACGTAATGACACTTGTTTTCTGGCTCGGATCTGATGAACATCGTGTTTTACACTTGATTTTAGAACTTTTCTTCAACTATTATACAAAACAGTAGTGAAATCAGTCTCAAACGGGCTATTGACTCATTCCTTAGTCAAAATCCAGTCTGAGAACTGAACTTCACCGGAAAACAGACAGTTTGACGAGTCCAAACATGAAGCACACCGGAAACAGTTCGTTGGTTCGAGAAGGGGTGGTTCCCAGCTGACCGAACGAGCTGAGTTTGGCACGTTTCCGTTGTTTGACGCGTCGTTACATCGTCTCCGTTAGCTCGAAACATAGAAACTTTCACAACACTTCACTCACTGATCGTCTATCCGGATGGCCATTCGATCGGATGACCATCTGTCCAGAGGATCTGATTATCATTACACTTGTTTTTTTTACAGGACACTATATCTCAACACTTGAAACTTTATCAGTTCGCAAACACACAGTGTTCGAATGGCCATCCGTTCGAATGGTCATCCGACCAGATGACCATTCACTCAGGTATACTATCAGACACTTTATCTCGATTTTAGCACCGTTCAACACTCTGTTCCCAATCGGGTCAGCTCTTAGAGGTCTTATGCTCTGTTCCTTGCATGCAGGCTGATCCAGCGCTCCCTTCGATCCAATCTATTCAGTGTTTGGTTATTAGCACCCGCTGTGAGTATACTCGATCACTTTTTGTTTTAAACACTTTTGGAATGCAACATGTATGCTATAAACTAGACACTTGAAACTTATTTGAAACATACTTTATCCTCGTTAAACCTGAAACTTGATACTTGAGACTTTGATGCTATGTGAACGTTTAATCCTTGTGTGTAGTTCCGCCTTAACAATGGTAGCGCTATAGGAGTAATTCACCTCACCGTTAGTCTTTGGGGTATTGTTAGGATGAGACATTTAACCTCCCGTTAGTCTTTGGGAAAGGCATTTAACGCATTGGAAACTTGGGCTATCACTTGGACTGCGTAAACTAGAATGGTGAAACTTTTATGTGTTTGTATGACGGATATGAGTCTTTTTAAACTATGATACTACGCATTCAAACTTGTATGCTCGCCAACATTTTTGTTGATAGTATTTTAATACATGTTGCAAGTTGATAGTAGCTGAGGAAATCATGAAACATGCTAGGATGCTGCTTAGAAACACATCTTTGTTAATTCAGGAATTTTTGAACAATATTTGGATGTTTTGTATTTGATACTTTTGTGGTTGAATCGTGGATGCTGTTTAGACAATTTTTATGAAATTTGATTAACCATTATTTAAACAAATAGTGTTGTGGAGTCTCTTGAGCAATCTGAACACTTAGTGCCGTGCCCCGATGTTTTCGCCATCGGTTGGGGTGTGATAGATTAGTATCAGAGCCATAACTATAGAGAATTAGGGAAAGTTGGAATGCTTTGCCTAGTCTATAGTTCTAGGAATCTTTGACTCTTATCTATTGTTTAAAACTTATGCATTCTACCGTACATGCTTCCAAGCAACACAATCCTGTTAATCTTACATGCCTTTCCTAAGGCTCACAATATACACTTGGATACTTTGAAAACACTGCTGAGCAGTGTTTGAATTTTTGCACGAGATTTACCTTCAAGTCAGGAGTGACATCCAAACCTTGAAGGAAATTTCCATATCAAAATCTAGTAGGTCTTATCTATTGATAAGCACCGACACTATTAGGGTACGAAGTTGTAAAGTTAGAGATGAAACTAACATCTTGACAACTAGTCCCACTCTTTGATTTTCAGTCTCGCCAGAGTCTCGAAATTCCCAATCAATTAGGGACGTGTAATGACCGAAAGGACAAATATCGTAGGCCTAACATCGATGACGTATTTGTCTAAGTAAGCCAAGGAATGTTGCCTCAATTCGAGAGGGGTTCGATTCACTTTGGTTAGTCAACGTTCCTCTACCCGGAACAATCTCATGTTTTATGAGCCTATCTTTTATGCTATCTCGATTTTACATGTGATTTTAAACTTGATTCTTTGTTCGTTTTAAAACTTTTACACGACTCGCACGTATCTCCGCAATCTAAAACATTAATAATAATCTCCCAGGATCGAACTAAATTTATGATGCTTTATTCATCCGTGTTGTACTACGTGGGAATCTTTGTTTTAAGCTATGTGGAAACATGATTGAATGTTACGCTATGTGAAACAACTTGATCAAACTATGTGAAACATGTCGAACGTATTATGCTATTAAACAAATGTTAAACTTGTTGAACGTTTTGTGACATGCGAAACAACTTGAGTCCTTTATGCAATCATGTGAAACTTTATGCTATGCCACGTGTTCGTGAAACTGTGATACTTAGGCGAAACTTTGTGATCGAGTCTTACCCGATTCTTACTCTGCTTCTTTTGATGTCGTCAAGTCGTCTCTCCAACCCACACAAGAGGTCGAAGGCCAACACTCAGAAAAAGATGATGTCTTTTATGGCCGACCAGATCACACGCATCGTTCCCAAGATCGTCTTTGAGATCCAGGGATCAAACACTCCTCCCTCCTCTGTCGACTCTAAAGCGGAAAAACCAAAGCCTGTGAGCTTCAACTACAAACAATTTGTCTCTTGCAACCCTAAGCCTTTCACAGGCAGTGATGGGGTAACTGCAATGCTGGAGTGGTTTGACAGCATCGAGGTTACTTTCATCAACAGTGAGTGCCCAGAACACTTAAAGACTAGGAATGCAACTGGCGTGTTTCAAGGAAGAGCTCTAGAAAGGTGGACGAACGAGAGAAACATCCACTCCAACGATGAAGCTAAAGCTGTACCCTGGGCCGAGGTCAGGGAAATGATGATGCTTGAATTATGCCCTCCGCTTGAGCAGGAGAAACTTGAGGATGAGTTCTGGCATTTGAAACAAGTGGGTGATGACAACCTGGCCTATACTACCCGTTTTAAGCAACTCAGCATCATTGTACCACACTTGGTGTCTACTCCTTAACGCATGATCTCCAAGTACATCCATGGTTTACCTCCTGCTATGCGTGACGCCATTGAAGCAGCTCAACTCATTACTATTGAAGAAGTTTACCGTCTAGCAGCAAGTTTGAACAACAACCGTGTCCGTGATAAACAGTCTGGAAACTCTGTTCCATCGAAACCTCCTAATCAGATCACTCAAAAGCCAAGTGGCAGCAAGAACAAGAAACGAAAGTCTCAAGGTTCTGGCTGCAATGCAATTATCCCTGCTGCAAATGAAAACCCTACGGGCAATGCTATCGTGCCTGCTGCTGCTAACCCTCCTGCTCCAGAAAACGCCAGGAAGTACACTGGGATTCATCCCAAGTGTGCTACTTGCAACTTTCATCATCCGGCCAACTCTGCTTGCCGTCTGTGTACCAACTGCAATCGCTATGGTCACACAACTCCGTACTGCCGTTAGGCCAACCAGGTCTAGCCAGCTCAGCCAGCTCAGCAGAATCCCCGACCAGCAAACAATGTGAAAGCCCCGCTACAAGTGTGGAGACACTACTCATCTTCGCCCACAGTGTCCCCAGCTAAACCAGGAGCAACAACAAGCCGCTCGAGGACGTGCGTTCAACCTCAATGCAAATCAGGCTTGTAACGACAATGACATCGTTAATGGTACGTTTCTCGTCAATAATCTTTATGTTTCGATACTATTTGATACTGGTGCCAACAGAAGCTTTGTGTCCGTAGAATTTGAATCTTTGTTGAGATTGCCGATGGTAAGTCTGTTCTAGTTGATTCTATCCTCCGTGATTGTTCCCTGACTCTTAACGATCACGTTTTCACAATCGACCTCATACCCATGCAATTAGGTAGTTTTGATATCATAATCGACATGGATTGGTTGCGCAAGAACCATGCTGAGATCACTTGTCACGAGAAGTATGTTCGTCTACCTCTCCCGTCTGGTGATACTTTGCACGTCTATGGAGACCGACCTTCTAGGGGACTGAAGTTAATGTCATGCACTCAAGCGAATAAGTGCTTACGTAAGCAGTACTTTGCCTTCTTGGCCCACATAGTGGAACAAAAGGGCAAGGGAAAGAGCGTAAGCGATGTTCCAGTAGTGTGTGATTTCCCTGATGTCTTTCCTGAGGATCTTCCTGGTCTTCCTCCTCCTCGATCTGTTGATTTTCGTATTGATCTCATACCCAGTTCGACTCCTATTGCCAAGGCTCCATATCGACTTGCACCCTCTGAGATGCAAGAATTATCTAGTCAACTGCAAGAGCTACTCGACAAGGGCTTTGTACGTCCAAGTACCTCCCCGTGGGGTGCTCCTGTGTTATTCGTCAAGAAGAAAAATGGTTCGTTTCGTATGTGTATCGACTACCGTGAACTTAATAAACTCACCGTTAAGAATCATTATCCTCTCCATCGTATTGATGATCTATTCGACCAACTACAAGGCGTAAGCTGTTTCTCTAAGATCGACCTTTGATCCGGTTATCATCAGCTCTGGGTTCTCGAAGAAGATATCCCCAGAACAACATTCCGCACTCGGTATGGGCACTACAAGTTCGTGGTTATGCCTTTTGGTTTGTCCAACACACCCGCTGTGTTCATGGATCTTATGAATCGTGTTTGCAAACCTTATTTGGATCATTTGGTGATAGTCTTTATTGATGATATTCTTATTTAATCGAAAACTCGAGCTGATCATGAACTCCATTTACGCCTTATGCTAGAACTTTTATGTGGTGAACGCTTATATTCAAAGTTTTCTAAATGTGAATTTTGGATCGACGAAGTACAATTTCTCGGGCACGTTGTTAGTAAACAAGGAATTCATGTTGTCCCTTCTAAAACCGAAGCAGTGAAGAATTGGAGTACGCCTAAATCTGCATCTGAGATTTGTTCCTTCTTGGGATTGGCAGGTAATTACCGCTGATTCATCTCAGACTTTTCAAGGATCGTCGTCCCTCTCACTTCCTTGACTCAGAAAGAGAAACCTTTTGTTTGGGGTCCCGAGCAAGAGGAATCCTTTCAAACTCTTAAGAATCTTCTTTGTAACGCTCCTGTACTTGCCCTCCCTGATGGGAATGACGATTTTGTTGTATATTGTGATGTCTTGAACTGTGGCTTAGGCTGTGTGCTCATGCAACGGGACAAGGTCATCACTTATGCCTCCCGACAGCTCAAAATACATGAGAAAAACCATACTACCCACGATTTAGAGCTTGGTTCAGTTGTTTTTGCGTTAAAGATTTGGCGATACTACCTATATGGTACTAAGTGTGTGGTTTTCACTGACCATAAGAGCCTGCAACACATCTTTAACCAGAAGGAACTGAATATGCATCAGCGACGATGGGTGGAGTTGCTTAACGACTACGACTGCGAGATTCGCTACCATCCTAGCAAAGCGAATGTTGTGGCCGATGCTCTTAGTCGTAAGACTCATGCTAGTAGTATTCTTTGTTCCCAGATCACTAGTGATCTTCAAGCCTGTATTCATAAAGCTCAATACTCGTCAGTCAATGAAGGTAGTCTAAGCGTGGAAATACGAGGTGCTTCTATTGACCAACTTGAAACTAAGTCTGATGGACTTCAATACTATCTCAATCGCATTTGGGTGCTAGATCGCGACAATCTACGTGAACTCATTATGAATGAGGCTCATAAATCCCGATACTCTATTCATCCTGGTGCCGATAAGATGTACCATGATTTGCGTATGACTTGCTCTAAGGTGTGAAGAAGGATATCGCCGCGTACGTCTCAAAGTACCTTACTTGCTCTAAGGTTAAAGCCGAACATCAACGTCCTTCAGGTCTTCTTGAACAACCCGAATTCCCTGTTTGGAAATGGGATAGTATCGCTATGGACTTTATAACTAAGTTACCCCATACACCTGCTGGTCATGATAGTATATGGGTAATCATCGATCGTTTGACCAAATCAGCCCACTTTCTTCCTATTCGTGAAGATTTCAAAGTGGAGAAACTTGCTCAAATTTATACTGATGAAATCATATGTCGTCATGGCATACCCATTGACATTATCTCTGACCGTGATGGTCATTTTACGTCACGTCTTTGGCAAATTTTTCAATCCGCTATGGGTTCTCACTTGAATCTTAGTACAGCTTTTCATCCTCAAACGGATGGACAGACTGAACGCACTATTCAGACCCAAGAGGATATGCTTCATTCCTGTGTCATCGACTTTGGTGGTAATTGGGATGTACATTTACCATTGATCGAGTTCTCATACAACAACAGCTATCATTCCAGTATTCAGATGGCTCCTTTCGAAGCTTTATACGGTCGCAAGTGCCGATCTCCTCTCAGTTGGCATGAGATTGGTGACAAGCAACTTACTGGCCCTGAAATCATTCAAGAGACGACGGATAAGATTCTTCAGATCCGTGATAACTTGATCAAGGCTAGGAGCAGACAAAAGAGCTATGCTGACAAAAGGCGTAAGCCTCTAGAATTCAACTTTGGAGATCATGTTCTGCTCAAATATCTCCTTGGAAAAGAGTTATACGTTTTGGTAAGAAGGGAAAGCTTGCCCCTCGCTATGTGGGTCCTTTCAAGATTCTCGAAAGGATTGGCAAGGTGGCTTACAGACTCGATTTGCCTCAAGAGCTTAACAATGTACATCCAACGTTCCACGTATCTAATCTTCGGAAATGCTTAGCCGACGAGGAACTTTAGGTTCCCATCGAAGACTTGCAGATAAACGAGACTCTACATTTTGCGGAGAAACCGGTCGAAATCATGGACCAAGGTACCAAGCGGCTGAGGCACAACAAAATTTCCATAGTTAAGGTACGATGGGAAGGAAAGCATGGCGCCGAATTCACTTGGGAACTCGAGAGTAAAATGAAGACCAAGTATCCACAGCTCTTCGAGCAGTTTTCCTCTTAGATTTCGGGGACGAAATCTCCTAAAGGAGGGGAGACTGTAACGCCCTGCGTTTTGAAACTTTTGTATTTTGGAAAGTCTAGTCCCTGTAATATTAATGATGCTTATTTGAGTTTTGAACATGATAAACTATGAGAAACTTCGACTCTATGTGAAACTTTTACGCTATGTGATACTTGAATCTTGTGAAACTTTGAATCTAGACTCTTCTCACGCTTTGAAACTTGAATCCTGAAACTTGACACTTGTTATGTTTGATACTTATTAAACAAGAGACTTTGATACTTGATACTTTGATGGAACGAGAAACTTTGAATCCTTAAACTTGATATTTAGTGAACGAGAAACTTGGATTCTTTATTGAACGAGAGACTTGATACTTGATATTTTGATACTTAAAACTTATTAAACGTGAACCTAGCTTGAACGCAACTTGAAACACGAAAACTCTTGTGTTAATTATATAATTATACCATTGTAATGGTTACCCACAACAATACGCAACGCAATGCCTAATCTAGCCCACAAAATGAACCAAAGTCGGAAAACTAGCAAACGGGTCTCGGCAGTTCGAATGGACATCCGATCAGATAACCATCCGATTGGACTACCATCCGACTGAATAGCCATCTGACCCAGCGCGCACTTACACCGCCTTACTTTTCACTGTCACCTATAAATACCACACTTGTGCTCTCATTTCACACTTTTCGCCTCTGTCATCCGACCACACGCTCTACCAAGTCCTTTCAAGCACTTTTCTCGAGGTTCAAGCTCATTCGGTAAGTATTTCTTCTAGATTCTTGTACAAATTTAGTCATTTAACACTTCTACACAAGATTCTTCAACAAAATCACACGAACACTTTAACATTTTCATGAAAACCAACTGATTTGGGGTTTCTTGAAGGTGTTTTCCACTTAGTTGATGTACAAACTGTTATGGAGCATCATTAATCAAGAACGACCCTAGATCTTGAGGATTTTCACAGTTTTCATATGAAATCTAAAGGAAACTTGCACTTTTATCTCAGATCTGATGGAATGACACTTGTTTTCTGGGTCGGATCTGATGAACATCATGTTTTACACTTGATTTTAGAACTTTTCTTCAACTATTATATAAAACAGTAGTGACATCGGTCTCAAACGGGCTATTGAATAATTCCTTAGTCAAAAGCCGGTCTGAGAACTGAACTTCACCAAAAAACGGACAGTTTGACGAGTCCAAACATGAAGCACACCGGAAACAGTTCGTTGGTTCGAGAAGGGGTGGTTCCCAGCTGACCGAACGAGCTGAGTTTGGCACGTTTCCGTTGTTTGACGCGTTGTTACATCGTCCCCGTTAGCTCGAAACATAGAAACTTTCACAACACTTCACTCACTGATCGTCTATCCGGATGGCCATTCGATCGGATGACCATCTGTCCAGAGGATCTGATTATCATTACACTTGTTTGTTTTACAGGACACTATGATCTCAACACTTGAAACTTTATCAGTTCGCAAACACACACTGTTCGAATGGCCATCCGTTCTAATGGTCATCCATCCGGATGACCATCCGATCGCCAATATTTTTGTTGATAGTATTTTAATACATGTTGTAGGTTGATAGTAGCTGAGGAAATCAAGAAACATGCTAGGATGCTGCTTAGAAACACATCTTAGTTAATTCAGGAATTTTTGAACAATATTTGGATGTTTTGTATTTGATACTTTTGTGGTTGAATCGTGGATGCTGTTTAGACAATTTTTATAAAATTTGATTAACCATTATTGAAACAAATAGTGTTGTGGAGTCTCTTGAGCAATCTGAACGCTTAGTGCCGCGCCCCGATGTTTCCGCCATCGGTTGGGGTGTGACACCTTTTCCTTTTACCCTACGGATTATTGACAATGGTGGCAAAAAAGGTTGGTAGATAAGAAGATTCATGTTAAAACATGTCACCTTTTTAATGGTTGAAATTGGCCAATTGATCAAAAGACTTTTTGCTCAAAATCTATTATAAACTAATTAGTTATTAGTGTCATATATGAGAATAAAAACTACGTTATTTCAACAATAATAATTTTTCTATTAAGCTGATTTAGTTATTATTTAACAAACTAAAATGAATTTTTGGGTTTAACCAGTTTCCTTTGACTTAGCTTTATAATACTATAAGAAATGAAACATAACGAGAATCGATCCTTTATAATGGGTCAAAATTTAGGAAAGGCAACACTATACTTTTACCTAAATTTTAAGAGTTTCTACACCTCTTAAAACCTAATGCACAACTATTTTAAGCTGTTGATTAATAATTTGCAACCCTTACAGCAAAAGGTACAACCCTCCATATATTTTCTTATTTGTGTATTTGTTATTAGTTAATGAGATTTGTAAGGTTCATGACATAGATACCACAACAATCTATCGTGAGCGGATTGATAAACTAATAGAAAACGAGTACTGCGCTGTAAATTTTCAACGGTTCAAATGAGGCTTAAGTTGTGGCGCCTTTACATGCAAGAACAAGCTATGTAGGCTGTGGGTTTAAGTTGTGCCGCCTTTGCATTTGCTGAAATGGGGCTAACCCATTCAACATGTCTATTACTTAGAAGATTAACCATCTTGAATCGGTTCCTATTGAATATGTGATGGATCCATGTATATGTTTAAAATTTATACAACACAAATTGTGGGTTTGTAACTACGGGCATAACTGCATTTTTATTTGTCATCTAATTACATTTTTGTTTGAGTACTATAAAATGTATCAATAGATGATCAATAAACTAACAAAAAACGAGTATCGTATTGCAAAGTTTCACCCTTAGAATTACTAACAAGTGTTGTGTTTTCCGTTGCATCGTGAATTTGGTTTTGGTTATGGCTCAAAACCGAACCGCCCTGTACATAGCCCTAAACTCACCAACCTAAGTGATATGTTTCCCGTCGCATCGCACGGGTAAACGACTAGTGTGTGTGTGTGTATATATATATATATATATATATGAAATCACCTTAAATATAATCAAATAAATTTAGGCATGATATACACGTATAAATATGTATAGTACACATTCACTCATAACCGGTATCAAACGGTAATTAGAACGTATACGAAACATAACTAAAGAAATTGAAAAGAATGAATGATTTTTACCTCAGAATAACGGGTTGTCACATCATCCCCAAGTTGAAAGAAATTTTTTCCCGAAATTTGACATGCAGTTGCTGAAGAAGCTAGTGTGATTGACTGTTTTCGTGGGGTGTCACACTTGAAATGAAAGTATTCAAAATTCATAATGAAGGCAACCATATAAGTTCTTTGTTTCTATTTTTTGACATGATTTCTTGACATTTATCTTTAGTATCTATGAATAACTTTATTTTAATAATACAAATTGTTTGTTATATAACATGTTTTTTTAAGTACTCTTTTTTAGGGAGCCTTTTTCTATGTCACTAATTGTTGTGTAGTACCTATTTTTTACGAATTTTGTTAAAATGAAATATTAAATGAGAAATTATTGTATAAATGATTCCATGTATCTAATCTCGTAAGTAATTAAATATTTTTTTTAAAATAAGTGTGTAAACATTAATAAAGATTTATATCATATCAAATTACCAAATTAAAAAAATAAGTGTGGCAATTACTTTTGTTTCACAGATGGCTAGAGTAAGGTACCTGCATAGTCCTTGTGGTTTGACAAAATTTCACATTTAGTCCCCAACCTTTTGAAATTACACTCTTAGTCCCTATGGTTTGCTCGGTTGTTACACGGATAGTCCTTTGACTGGATGGAGGTTAATTAGTCCATTTAAGTCCATGCAAAATGACAAAACTACCCTTATCATTATAGAATAAAATAACTAAACAAGTAAAAGATATATATATCTAATATTAATGAATTTTAATGGGGCCCACCAACCACCCCACCCACATCATCTTCCCCACTCTCAATCACCCACCACCATCTCCACCTTTCACCTCCACCAACATCCAGCAACCACCCTCATCCACGATAACATCACCACCATCTAGACAATTTCTTGATAAACCCTAGTAAACACCGAAAAAAAAAACATTCAAATTCTTGCAAAACCCTTGTTCTCAACACCATTGGCGATGACTAACGTCAAGACCAAAACCATACGAGCTTTGTGTCGCAAGCTTCTGTTGATCTTAAAACATTATTCAGGCATACAATGGTTAATCGATTCCCATTTTCTACCAACCTGCACCATCATTACAACTTTCAGATGCATTCATACTCTCGCATCGATCCTCTTACACCGGATATCTTAAAACGTAACACATATGTGTGTGGGGCACCATTGTTAAGAAGACTCTTCACCCTTCCCGAACATGGTAAACCCATCAAAATTCCTCTCATAATTATTGTTTTTGTCTTATGTTATAAGCTAAGTATTTGAGGGAAAACAGAGCAGGAATCAAGCTAAGTATTATGTTTTAGCTTTTACCTAATCTTTAACCAGAAATACGCATTCACCAACTGTGATTTATGATGGTCAGAATGATTTTGCTATGATACTAAAGTTGATTGAGACATTTTCTAGGGCTTTTCTAAAATTTGAAGGTTTTTTTTTGTGTTTTCGAGGGTTATGTATTAAGAAATTAGGGTAGATGTAGATGATGTTATGGTGGGTGGATAAGGGTGGTTGGTGGTGATGAAAGGTGGAGATGGTGGTGGGTTAAGAGTGGAGAAGATGAAGTGAGTGGGGTAGTTGGTGGGCCCTACTTAAATTCATTAATATTAATTATATTTCTTTTATCAATTCCGTTATTTTATTTTTTAATGATAAGGGTAGTTTTTCATTTCACATAGACTTAACTCGACTAACTAACCTCCATCAAGTCAGGGGATTATCCGAGTAACAAATGAGAAAAAAATAGGGACCAAAAGTGTAATTTCAAAAAGTTGGGGACTAAAGGTGAAATTTTGTCAAACCACAGGGACTATCCGGGCATTTTACTCTTTTTTAGAACTAGAATTTTTTGTTGGTGTATATTTCGTATGTCTGCCACTATGCGAATAGGCTAGATAGAGCGTGTGTTGAATATTGTATAGATTAGTGTGAAAACAGACAGGGTTTGGTATTGTAAATATACATTCGTGCGGATGGAGTCAATCCGTATGAATGGACATCACAATAGTCCAAGTCACATTCACACGAATGAGTGCATTCGTACGAATGGACCAGATTCGGCCCTAATGGTGCATCCGTGATTAAGTCCATTCGCACATGTTGATCCTTGTGAATGGACTATGCCTATAAATAGGGATAAGGTCTCCTCATTTGGACAAGCTTTGGTTCCCAGAGGGAGACGCTGTCCAATTTGTTTCGCGGGTATGTAACTTCAAATCATTTAATGGAAACCAGTTTAAATTAACATGTTCGGTGTCGATTCTACTTCTACTCCTTTCTTATCAATAATATTCTACCAAACCGGTTATCTCGGGGCCAAAACTTTGTCAAACCTGTCGGATCCTGGAATCTCAATTGGTATCAGAGCTATGGTACCGATTCAATCAATCTATCAATTGATTGAATCACCTACACTCATAAATTTTGGATTTTTTTGGAGGTTTTGACGTTAAACATCAAATTTAAGGTCAATTCATGGATGGAATTTGAAATTGAAGACATCATTAGATTCGTGATTGATTTTCGCACCAACCTGTGAAGTTTCATCCTGAAATTTGCAGAAATAAAGATTTTGGATCGAAAAATCTGATTGGAAATGTTCTTGAGATGGTCAGACATTTTGGAGCAGATGTGCAGGTTCGCACAGATGTATATATGTCAAATTTTACGAATGTGGATGTGTACATTCGCTTGGATCGACTTCTAGATTCGCACGAATCGGAAATTCGGGTTAAAATGTCATTTGATTCAAAATCACTTCACTCGCACAGATGGGCCTACTCCATTTGCACGAATGAGCAAATGCCTAAAAAAGGAATTTTTTATCGCAATGACGAGGGGAGTCTCAAGAAAAAATTTGGTGATTGAAATTTTTTTCGAGTTTTAAACAACCAAGCTGGGTTGTTCGGGGACACCGTCTAGCCTTCAGTGAACAAATATGATGATGCGATCACAGATTGTGGAAATTAGTGGGGTAGTCATAATACTGGTGCAGAATGTTTATCATCTGGGTTATCTGACTATTAATGTGCCGTAACGTAAAATCCGCAATGATGAAAAACTGACGTTTGGGGATCAAAATATCATGTTTTCGGCATAGTCAAGTTTTTCAGAGAACAAAAAGAACCGGATTGCCTAATTTGAGGGGGGATTCAGTGATAAGATGTCAGAATTTGCAAAAATGAGGGGGAATAAAAATTTCACATAGAAATTCCAGCATTTTTGAAATTCGTGACGATGCAACAGTATTGTCACACCCCAACCGATGGCGGAAACATCGGGGTGGGGTACTGAGCGAAATAGATTGTCCAAGAGAATCCATAACAACTACGACTACCGATTATTTAAACATCACGTTCCATACCATGACATAATAAGTAACACCGTTATTACAGACAGTAGTTCTCAAAGACAAATAATGTCACACCCCGACCACGTAGAACATACGAAACGTGGCGGAAACATCGGGGAGTGTTGTAACAGAATTAATTGTTTCAAATCCATGGAAAATGAAGTTTCGTTTTATTGATTAAAAGTGTTACAATGTCTAATCAAACAAGGAAAAACAACATAATTAACTAGTCTTGCATCTTTTATTGTCACTAAAGCCCAAGTCTACCTATATGTATCTTGATCATCTTATGCAACAGCTCCTGAAAAACACATGTGAAAATAGGTACGTCAGCATAAAAATGCCTGTGAGATACATAGGTTTTGTGAAAATAGGTTCCATGACTTATGTTTGAGAAAATGTTTAGTCATGAACCTTGTAATTTGCTTTGTTTTGTAAATCATTTCAAAAGCAATGAGTTCAGATGATATGTATAAATAAGTGAATAATGTATGGTTAAATGAATAACCATAGTAGAATGGGTTTGTATAAGATAAGTTGTTTGTAAAACAATGTCTTATGAAAAGTATGTTATTTGTATAAAATGTTCTATGCCTCAAACTGAAATGATTCAAATAACGCTACAATATGTAATACCATACAAACACTTATATATAGGAAGTACCAGCGGCGTATCCACCATGCTTGTATCATATTACACACGCATCGTTACTTAATCATTTAATCAAACCAAACCACCAAAGTAATGTTTAACAATAGTAGAAATGTTTATGTATGGTCAAATACGGTTCACAGTTACAAACGGTTCACAGATACAACGGTTCACAGGTACAACGGTTCCCAGATACAAACGGTTCATAGATCCAACGGTTCAAAATGTAGTATAATGTGTTCACATGCTGGATGAGCATATGCAACAAAATGCAATGTAAAACAATGTACTAAGTAATGCACACAATGGGCACACCTAGCAGGAAATGTCATGTAAAACAATGTACTAAGTAGTGCACACAATGGGCACACCTAGCAGGAAATGTCATGTAAAACAATGTACTAAGTAGTGCACACAATGGGCACACCTAGCAGGAAATGTCATGTAAAACAATGTACTAAGTAATGCACACAATGGGCACACCTAGCATAAGATGATATGAAATCATGTACTATAATGTACTAACGAACATAGCATGTATATGATGTGAAAACAGGAAAGCATGAAAGTAACAAGTAGGCACATGTGTTCCACCCCAAAACAGTTTGGAAAACAGTAAAAGAGGGGTATATGTACTCACCTGAGATTGCTCAGTAGTCCTTGAGTAACAACTAAACAATGCTAGAGATCGCGGATATCAAACGGCACCTAGTATAGGTAGCTACATTAATAAACCGGACCTAAATCGGAGGATCGGGTAGCATTAGGGTTTGTAAACCAAACGAGTGTAGAGACTCGTGTCTTTTGGTTTTAACAAAGCCTACATACTAAATGAAACTTAACCTAAGTGTCTACGACCCATTACGACCCGTTTAGGTAGCTTAAGCTACTTTAACGCGTCGTTCGCGTGAAACGCGTTCGGACCGCCTAACTAGCCCTATGACAAGTGTTATATGCCTAAACATATTACATAATCAGTTATGTGACAAAGGTTTAGGTTACATATGCTTAATTACCAATTATACATGAAAAGGGTATTCTGGTAATTTACCTAAGGCATATAAACTACCTATCATACAACTACTTAAACGATGTGACCATAGGGTATAACCTCGGAAGGTTATTCCCTACCTACTATGGTCACCTAATGTGTTTGGTCGGATCCTAATGATCGACCAAACTGGGTCGGGTTCGAAGGTATAGGCGATTTATTAGATCGCCTACCCTACGACCCTAGACAACGTGGTAGTCAGTGGGCATAGTCCCAAGGGACTATGACCAACGTGATTACACTCACGTTGCGAAGTTCAAACGAACTTCGCATTGACCATTACTGGTCAACGCTGAAAGTCAAACAAAGTTTGACTTTCTGACTCGAAAAGCAGTAAAATAAGGAAAAGAACGAAAGAATACTTACCCAGGGTCCCCGAATGCTAACCCAGATCAAAATAGCTCAGGTATGAAACGAAGGTTCCAACTTAGAGTCTTTTCAATCAGATTTGTGGGTTTTTAAGCCAAAGGGGGGTGGGTATTTATAGATAAAGTAGAGCCGCTAGGATCGTTTCTTGAATATCGTGCCACGATCCGAGCCGTACACTTGTCACAAAGGTTATGGAGCCACATATGCTCCTTATCTTAGTGACTAAGTAACTTAAAACATGTGGTTGTGGTTAAAACAGCTGCAAACAGCTGTTAATGCAGTTAATCTGGTCCAGAAGACTGACGCGGGCCGCCTAAGGATACACAGAAACTGAGGCGGGCCGCCTGGCTGTCTGATCAGCAAACTTCTTGCAGAATTGACAGTTTCAGCCCCTGCACGTGTTTAAGGCCATTTCCGACACTTCCAAGGCCCGTAAAGCCAACTTTAAGGCCCTAAAATGTTGCCTAAACATTGTGGACATGAAACATGTTCAAAAATATGCCGGATGATGGTTCGTTTGGTCGTACGAACGCGATGTTCGCTTAATTACGACGGAATGCGCATAAGCGCGAAAAACGATCCAAATGACGCGACGAATGGATTTTTCTTATGGAGAACACTAAAATATAATGTAGTCATGCTTACATAAATTTTTGGATGTCCAGATGTATTCAGAACGTAAGTTATGCGCGAAAATGCAAACTTGTGCACTTTTTGACACTTTTAGTCCCTGAATGACACAAAAGTTTATTTTAGCACACCGAACCCCTCAAAGCCTATTTCTAAGCTATGTAAAGGATATTTATGGTATGTTTAACTTATGGTCATGTTCCGGAATGTCTGTTACAGTTCAAATTGGCATACTTTCGCAGTTTGTCAACTTTAGTCCCTGTAAGCGAATTAACTTGTTTTTGCCATACCAAAGCCTTCAAAACTTATTTCTAAGTTATGTAAAGGTTATTTAAGGTATGTTAAGCCTATTTCACTATTCCGGAGTGTTCGTTGGATTAAACTGGTTATATTTACGCATCAGTGCGCGTATAACCTTCCAGAAAGCGATATAGTGTTTGAAATCGAACAAGAATTGATATGTGTAAACGATACACATATTTTTACAAATCCAAAGTATGAAATACAATATTTCATTGGTTTGGCACTTGTTTGACGGTTGAAATGACACAGGTGTTACAGTCTCCCCTACTTTAGGAAATTTCGTCCCGAAATTAATTCGTAGGAGTCTGTCTATGACTTTGTTTCAAATAGTCATCAAAGATATGTAAAGCATAATCTGATTATTTTCCTCAACGGATATTTTTCAGAAGCGAAAATGAACGAACAGAGTCATTTTCTTCAACGGGTTCTTCAGAAATGGAAAATAAAGGAATTAACTAAACGGATATACATTTCCCTCAACGGATATTCTTCAGAAGTGAAAATGAATGGATGATTCATTCTTTCTCAACGGATTCTTTGTCAGAAATGGGAATGAAGGAATAATCCACGGATATTCATTTCTCTCAACTGATATTCTTCAGAACGAAATTGAACAAACGGGGTCATTTTCCTCAACGGTTTGTTCTTCAGAATTTAAAATGAAAGAAAAATCAACGGATATTCATTTCTCTCAACGGATATTCTTCAGAACGAAAATGAACAAACGGGGTCATTTTCCTCAACGGTTTGTTCTTCAGAATTTGAAATGAAAGAAAAATCAACGGATATTCATTTCCTCAACGGATAAATCTTCAGAAACGAAAATGAACTAACGGAGTCATTTTCAACGGTTATTTCCTCAGAGTTGGAAATGAAGGATTACACAACGGATATTTATTTCCTCAACGGATAAATCTTCAGAAACGAAAATGAACTAACGAAGTCATTTTCAACGGTTGCTTCCTCAGAGTTGGAAATGAAGGATTACACAACGGATATTCATTTCCTCAACGGATAAATCTTCAGAAACGAAAATGAACTAACGGAGTCATTTTCAACGGTTGCTTCCTCAGAGTTGGAAATGAAGGATTTCACAACGGATATTCATTTCCTCAACGGATATTCTTCAGAACGGAAATGAAAAGATAAACAACGGATATTCATTTCCTCAACGGATATTCTTTAGAACGAAAATGAATGGATAATTCATTTTCCTCAACGGTTATTCTTCAGAATGGAAATGAAAAGATAAACAACGGATATTCATTTCCTCAACGGATATTCTTTAGAACGAAAATGAATGGATAATTCATTTTCCTCAACGGTTATTCTTCAGAATGGAAATGAAAAGATAAACAACGGATATTCATTTCTCTCAACGGATATTCTTCAGAACGAAAATGAACAAACGGGGTCATTTTCCTCAACGGTTTGTTCTTCAGAATTTGAAATGAAAGAAAAATCAACGGATATTCATTTCCTCAACGGATAAATCTTCAGAAACGAAAATGAACTAACGGAGTCATTTTCAACGGTTATTTCCTCAGAGTTGGAAATGAAGGATTACACAACGGATATTTATTTCCTCAACGGATAAATCTTCAGAAACGAAAATGAACTAACGGAGTCATTTTCAACGGTTGCTTCCTCAGAGTTGGAAATGAAGGATTACACAACGGATATTCATTTCCTCAACGGATAAATCTTCAGAAACGAAAATGAACTAACGGAGTCATTTTCAACGGTTGCTTCCTCAGAGTTGGAAATGAAGGATTTCACAACGGATATTCATTTCCTCGACGGATATTCTTCAGAACGGAAATGAAAAGATAAACAACGGATATTCATTTCCTCAACGGATATTCTTTAGAACGAAAATGAATGGATAATTCATTTTCCTCAACGGTTATTCTTCAGAATGGAAATGAAAAGATAAACAACGGATATTCATTTCCTCAACGGATATTCTTTAGAACGAAAATGAATGGATAATTCATTTTCCTCAACGGTTATTCTTCAGAATGGAAATGAAAAGATAAACAACGGATATTCATTTCCTCAACGGATATTCTTCAGAAGTGAAAAATGAATAGCTAGTTCATTTTTCCTCAACGGATGCTTCATCAGAATTGGAAATGAATAGGGTTAACTCTTGATACATGATAGAACTTGCTGTGATTTCTGTGCACTAAATTCCATAATTATGTATGCATCCATAATTACGTAATTCCTTGCACAGTCCGCACAGTTTGTTTTGAAATGTTGTGGGGAAAGATATCAAACCTGAGATGAGAGTGACTAGACTACCATAGGGTCCTTTTAATTAGATCAACAGAGGATCTTCTTAATTAGGCCACTAAGGAGTCCTTTCAGCTATATCATCACATGATATCCCTAACCAGATTTTTGGATCAATCTGTTTAACTAGACCACTAAAGGGGTCTAATTATGAAGTAGTACATTATAATCCAAGGGACTTTAACTACAACGTAGAAGTCCATTAAGGATTTAAGTAGTACCTTTGGGTATCCTACTATGAATCTCTTGCACAAAGATATGTAAGATTTTACGAGGATTTGAATAACATAAATTGGATCACATGACACATAAAGGATAACACATAAGCACATAAGCACATAATTGTTTAATTGTTATTTTCTTGTTATTGATTGCTATTAACTTGGCGCCTCGTACATCGTTTCTCTTGGAAGAAACGGGTACTTAGGATTTTCGTGGAAACGCAAGAGATTATACAAGGGAAGAAATTTGGAAGTAGTCTGTTCTTAAAGGAATGCGGTTCCTTGATTGTCGGTATTGTAGGGGATATGTTTATACATGCAACCACATAAACATATTGAAATGTAAATGAAAGATTTATTTATAAACAACAATAACAACAACTGTTTCATAGATTGTGATAAAAGAAAATAATACACAAGGCTCGATTATTTTCTAAACAGCGTTATCTTCTGTCGGTCAGATACTCATCCCTGCGCTGGATTTGCATCAGCAAGTCTTGGGCAATTTCTACCAAAATGGCCCATCTCGCCACAGTTGTAGCAAGATCCCAGTGGGAAACGAGCTTGAGCAGGATTGTTGTTAATCTGATTTGGTGCTGCTGCTGTTGGGCAAACCCTCGCTGTATGACCTATAAGTCCGCAAACTTGGCATGTGCGGCACTTCACACCAGCATGATGATGTAGGCCACATTGGTTGCACAAGGGTGCAGTTCCTTTGTAGGGTTTCCTGGCAGGGGGTTGAGCTGGTTGGTTGGGGACGGCTTGATCATTGTGAGCGACCACGGCGAAGTTCTGAGAAGCCTTTCGCTTCTTTGACTTCTTAGAGGATCCAGTCTGTTCATCCATGGTCTTTGATTCCTCGATTGGTTTCGATTCCTCAACCAGTTTCTTGTCACCCTTTCGGAAAAGCTTACGTTTCCTGATCTGCGATTCAGTCAAGGTTGCAGATAACTCAATGGCCTGCCTAACAGTAGTAGGGTTGCTACCAGTCAAAATGTCTTGTATTGAGTCGGGAAGGCCATCAATGTACTTTTCGATCGCCTTATCCAAAGGCGTGACCATGTTTGGGCATAACAGACTTAACTCCTCATAACGGTCCGTGTAGGCTCGATGCTCACCGCTGTCTTGCTTAAGATCATCAAATTCCCTTTCCAAAGCCCTGATCTCGTGACGAGGACAAAACTCCTTCATCATGAGAGCCCTAAGTTCGGCCCATGTCTGTGCTAGAGCAACTTCTGCACCACGATCTCTCATAACCCCATTCCACCACGTAAGGGCTCTCTTCTGGAACACACTCGAAGCAAACTCGACCTTGCGATTGTCAGGACACTGCACATGGCGGAAAGTATTCTCAATGCTCTCGAACCATTGAAGAAGCCCAGTCGCTCCCCCAGAACCACTAAACTTGAGTGGTTTCGCCGAGTTAAAACTCTTGAAATTGCATGGACCATTGTTGTTGTTGTTGGCTTGATTCCATTGAGCAAAGAGGTTTGGGAATTGAGCAGCCATTTGCTGCGCAATGATTTCTGCCAATTCGGCAGTCGCTATCTGGCTTTCGCGTCGAGGAGGCATTCTAAAAGAGGAAACATGAAATGAAACGAGTGAGAGGATTAGACGAAAAGAATGAGATGAAACAAATCTGATGAAAGCAAGGATAGTGGTCATTTGTTTGTTACTACAAAGCAACAAACGACCCGGTGAAAAGTAAATAGGTCAAAAATAATGTATCGCGAAGACATGCTCGCCTATAAGTGAACACTCATCCCAAGAATTCCCAGGTAAGCACAACTGGTCTCGCGTCTGATGAGATGTATACGAAGTGCTTGCCTAGACAGAAAACCCAGAATACAGGCATTCACCCTTCCAGTTTGCACGTGTTCACATTATTTAAAACCCAAAACCTTGACGAGATTTTGAAAACTCAAAGGGGTTCAAAACCATATAACAGAGGGTTCAAAACCTAGTAATCAATCATCCTAGAACAGATGATTAGTTTTCAAAGCGGTTTTGAAATTTATGTTCTTGTTGTGGTCGTCGCCTAAGGATAGGTGACAGTATTGTTTTATGACTAAACGCAAGTAAACTCGCGTTAGGGTCCTAAGAGGTTATAGACTAGGTCAAAGCATTACTAATAACTTAATTCCCTATAACCATTGGCTCTGATACCATCTTTTCTGTCACACCCCGACCACGTAGAACATACGAAACGTGGCGGAAACATCGGGGAGTGTTGTAACAGAATTAATTGTTTCAAATCCATGGAAAATGAAGTTTTGTTTTATTGATTAAAAGTGTTACAATGTCTAATCAAACAAGGAAAAACAACATAATTAACTAGTCTTGCATCTTTTATTGTCACTAAAGCCCAAGTCTGCCTATATGTATCTTGATCATCTTATGCAACAGCTCCTGAAAAACACATGTGAAAATAGGTACGTCAGCATAAAAATGCCTGTGAGATACATAGGTTTTGTGAAAATAGGTTCCATGACTTATGTTTGAGAAAATGTTTAGTCATGAACCTTGTAATTTGCTTTGTTTTGTAAATCATTTGAAAAGCAATGAGTTCAGATGATATGTATAAATAAGTGAATAATGTATGGTTAAATGAATAACCATAGTAGAATGGGTTTGTATAAGATAAGTTGTTTGTAAAACAATGTCTTATGAAAAGTATGTTATTTGTATAAAATGTTCTATGCCTCAAACTGAAATGATTCAAATAACGCTACAATATGTAATACCATACAAACACTTATATATAGGAAGTACCAGCGGCGTATCCACCATGCTTGTATCATATTACACACGCATCGTTACTTAATCATTTAATCAAACCAAACCACCAAAGTAATGTTTAACAATAGTAGAAATGTTTATGTATGGTCAAATACGGTTCACAGTTACAAACGGTTCACAGATACAACGGTTCACAGGTACAACGGTTCCCAGATACAAACGGTTCATAGATCCAACGGTTCAAAATGTAGTATAATGTGTTCACATGCTGGATGAGCATATGCAACAAAATGCAATGTAAAACAATGTACTAAGTAATGCACACAATGGGCACACCTAGCAGGAAATGTCATGTAAAACAATGTACTAAGTAGTGCACACAATGGGCACACCTAGCAGGAAATGTCATGTAAAACAATGTACTAAGTAGTGCACACAATGGGCACACCTAGCAGGAAATGTCATGTAAAACAATGTAATAAGTAATGCACACAATGGGCACACCTAGCATAAGATGATATGAAATCATGTACTATAATGTACTAACGAACATAGCATGTATATGATGTGAAAACAGGAAAGCATGAAAGTAACAAGTAGGCACATGTGTTCCACCCCAAAACAGTTTGGAAAACAGTAAAAGAGGGGTCTATGTACTCACCTGAGATTGCTCAGTAGTCCTTGAGCAACAACTAAACAATGCTAGAGATCGCGGATATCAAACGGCACCTAGTATAGGTAGCTACATTAATAAACCGGACCTAAATCGGAGGATCGGGTAGCATTAGGGTTTGTAAACCAAACGAGTGTAGAGACTCGTGTCTTTTGGTTTTAACAAAGCCTACATACTAAATGAAACTTAACCTAAGTGTCTACGACCCATTACGACCCGTTTAGGTAGCTTAAGCTACTTTAACGCGTCGTTCGCGTGAAACGCGTTCGGACCGCCTAACTAGCCCTATGACAAGTGTTATATGCCTAAACATATTACATAATCAGTTATGTGACAAAGGTTTAGGTTACATATGCTTAATTACCAATTATACATGAAAAGGGTATTCTGGTAATTTACCTAAGGCATATAAACTACCTATCATACAACTACTTAAACGATGTGACCATAGGGTATAACCTCGGAAGGTTATTCCCTACCTACTATGGTCACCTAATGTGTTTGGTCGGATCCTAATGATCGACCAAACTGGGTCGGGTTCGAAGGTATAGGCGATTTATTAGATCGCCTACCCTACGACCCTAGACAACGTGGTAGTCAGTGGGCATAGTCCCAAGGGACTATGACCAACGTGATTACACTCACGTTGCGAAGTTCAAACGAACTTCGCATTGACCATTACTGGTCAACGCTGAAAGTCAAACAAAGTTTGACTTTCTGACTCGAAAAGCAGTAAAATAAGGAAAAGAACGAAAGAATACTTACCCAGGGTCCCCGAATGCTAACCCAGATCAAAATAGCTCAGGTATGAAACGAAGGTTCCAACTTAGAGTCTTTTCAATCAGATTTGTGGGTTTTTAAGCCAAAGGGGGGTGGGTATTTATAGATAAAGTAGAGCCGCTAGGACCGTTTCTTGAATATCGTGCCACGATCCGAGCCGTACACTTGTCACAAAGGTTATGGAGCCACATATGCTCCTTATCTTAGTGACTAAGTAACTTAAAACATGTGGTTGTGGTTAAAACAGCTGCAAACAGCTGTTAATGCAGTTAATCTGGTCCAGAAGACTGACGCGGGCCGCCTAAGGATACACAGAAACTGAGGCGGGCCGCCTGGCTGTCTGATCAGCAAACTTCTTGCAGAATTGACAGTTTCAGCCCCTGCACGTGTTTAAGGCCATTTCCGACACTTCCAAGGCCCGTAAAGCCAACTTTAAGGCCCTAAAATGTTGCCTAAACATTGTGGACATGAAACATGTTCAAAAATATGCCGGATGATGGTTCGTTTGGTCGTACGAACGCGATGTTCGCTTAATTACGACGGAATGCGCATAAGCGCGAAAAACGATCCAAATGACGCGACGAATGGATTTTTCTTATGGCGAACACTAAAATATAATGTAGTCATGCTTACATAAATTTTTGGATGTCCAGATGTATTCAGAACGTAAGTTATGCGCGAAAATGCAAACTTGTGCACTTTTTGACACTTTTAGTCCCTGAATGACACAAAAGTTTATTTTAGCACACCGAACCCCTCAAAGCCTATTTATAAGCTATGTAAAGGATATTTATGGTATGTTTAACTTATGGTCATGTTCCGGAATGTCTGTTACAGTTCAAATTGGCATACTTTCGCAGTTTGTCAACTTTAGTCCCTGTAAGCGAATTAACTTGTTTTTGCCATACCAAAGCCTTCAAAACTTATTTCTAAGTTATGTAAAGGTTATTTAAGGTATGTTAAGCCTATTTCACTATTCCGGAGTGTTCGTTGGATTAAACTGGTTATATTTACGCATCAGTGCGCGTATAACCTTCCAGAAAGCGATATAGTGTTTGAAATCGAACAAGAATTGATATGTGTAAACGATACACATATTTTTACAAATCCAAAGTATGAAATACAATATTTCATTGGTTTGGCACTTGTTTGACGGTTGAAATGACACAGGTGTTACAAATAAAGCTGTTCCGACAACTCATAAAATTAAATTGTTTGTTTCTAGACTCATCCTATCTTGATTCCACAAAAGATAGCAAGCAAGCACAACACCCTAAACACCTGTCACATACGTTAAAATAGAGGTCAATACACATAGTGTAAAGGTGTGCATACGAGTTTAATAGTACAATAGAAAGCGAAAATCGTTTACGCATAACCAGCATGTAACACGTAGCAAAGTGAAGCCAGTAGGTTATCGACAATGAAATATGCACAGACGTGACTACGAGTTGTAGAATGCGCAACACATATCACCACTATGACACGTGAAGTAAAGCCCTTAACAACCCCTGTCCACGACAGGTGCTGAGTCCAAACTATAGTACTATCATTGCTAAGGTGTCAGCCAACAATCACTGTGTAAACATAACATACAAGTATTCATTGAATAACACGTATAACATGCAATAACGGTCAGCATATAAAAGTGTTTGTGTTGTGTGTCGATTGTGATTTGAATAAGTAATGTATGTAACACCCAAAAGTGCATAAAGCAAAAAGGGTTCGAGTATACTCACTGATAGCGTTTAATAACTAAACACCGTCTTGGATTGAAGGGAGCGCTGGAAAGTTAGCTTGATTGCAGAACGATAGCATAAGCGATGAACGGCTCGTTAAACGGTGACAAGTGAACCAAGTGACGAATCGTCATCCAATCGAATGACAATCCGGACGGATGGTCATTCGATCAAATGACAATTCGGACGGATGGTCATTCGAACAATTGACAATTCGGACGGATGGTCATCCGGTCGGATGGCCATTCGGTCGGATTGGCATTCGTTTGGTATGGATGTGTTTGTGTATGATGGCTTTGAAGTTTTCGTTGTAGCATTTTAAAATCAGAGAAGTATCTCTACCTTTCAGGTCGTTCGATCGAACGGTCATCCGATCGGATGGTCGTTCGATCAGATGGTGATCCGATCAGCGAGACATTTCAGTGAGAACAAGTTCACAGCAGGATGGTCATTCGATCGGATGGTCTTCTGATCGGATGACAATCCGTTAGAAACTGATGATCTTTGAAAATTGTAAAATGTTAAGTGTTGAAGATCTTGGGTTATCCGATCAGATTGTCGTTCGATCGGATGGCAATCCGATCGGACGGCAATCCGTTCGACCACCTGATCGTTTTGAAATTTGAAATATTTTGCTAAGTTTTAGAAGTTTGCGGTTTTGATCGAGACGGTATGACAACGTGTTAAACAACAGAAACTCCGCCAAGCCCAAGTTATATGATCGGATGGGAATCACCCCGTTTGACCAGGTAACTGTTCTTAACGGTATTTCATGTTCAACCCGCGAAGTCGGTTATCTCGTTGATAGGAATCAGATCTCAGACCGACACTCCACTAGGAAACGAGTAGAAGGCCTGAACGAGTCCCGATTCTATCGGTTTTGAGTTCATGAGTGTAAAAGAGTTGAAAGAAAGTTATGTAAACATCTTTCAATCCTTTTAATCTTTGAAAACGTTTAGATCTATGCGAAAACAATGTTAAATCATGTTGAAATCCTTTAGATCTGAGTTATTCTTGGTGGATTAAGCTAAAACTTGAAGTTCATAAGAACCCCATGATGACATCCTCCTAGAACACCTCAAATCACCCGATTTCATGGTGAAGAGTTAAGATTCAAAGGTGAAAATGATGAAGAAGTGTGCATAGATGATGGATGTACGAGATTTGAGGAAGAAACTTACAAGAATCGCAAGAAATCGAAGGAGAAAGGCCTGAGAAGTCAAAGAGTCGCACCAGAGCTGTCACATCACTGTTTGTGATGTGACTTGTGCTATTTATAGATGTCCAAAAGAGGAAAGGCGATGCAGTGTAACGGATTAGATGGCAACCCGATCGGATGGCCATCCAATCGGATGGTCATCCGTTCGGATGACCATTCGATCGAATGGTCATTCGATCGAAGGTTGCCGCTAGTTGGGTTTCGACGTTTCGTTTCGTGCGTTGAGCGTTGCGACGCGTTTAAGCGAGTATCGATTAAGCGGTGTGATAGATTAATAATAGTCACACAAATAATATAACTAACATACAACCACATGAATAAACTTTCATTTCTAGTTCGCGATGAGATTGCGTTGCGATAGAGTTGCGATTGTGTTTCGATTAATCACCACAAACATAAAGTAAACATGCACAAGTAACATATAAATAGCACACACACGTAAAACAATATACATAACCTGTTATTCAAGTTGCGAATACGATTGCGATGCGATTAGCGATAAATAGATTAGCGATTAAACATGCGATTAACTGCGATTATTATAGATACTCCACATAATACAACTAAAGTAACAAATTAAAGGATTCGATTACAAGTCAAAGAGTACAATCAATAATTAAGCAAGGAGTGACAGATCGCAATTAGCAATCTTTTCTTCCTTTGACTTTGACTTGTTCTTTGACTTTCAAAACGCGAGTTGTTACAGCCTCCCCCTCTTAAGGGAATTTTGTCCTGAAATTTAGGCCATAGGCGTAACAAACAGTTGTGGATACTTCGCCTTCGTGTCACTTTCGAGTTCCCAGGTGAACTCTGCGCCGCGTTTGCCTTCCCAGCGAACTTTCACAATGGGAATGCGTGAGCGCCTGAGCTTCTTGGTTTCCCAATCCATGATCTCGACAGGCTTCTCCACGAAGTGCAATTTTTCGTCCACTTGTAGATCCTCAAGTGGAACTTGTAAATTCTGCTCGGCCAGGCACTTTCTGAGGTTCGAAACATGGAAAGTCGGGTGAACGTTGCTAAGTTCCTCCGGTAGTTCGAGTCTGTAGGCCACCTTCCCAATCCTTTCCAGAATTTTAAAGGGTCCAACATATCGAGGCGCGAGTTTCCCTTTCTTGCCGAATCTGATCACACCCTTCCAAGGTGAAACCTTTAGGAGTACGTGATCGCCAACGTCAAATTCTAGGGGCTTACGGCGTCTATCGGCATAACTTTTCTGATGACTCTGAGCTTTCAGCAGGTTGTCTCGAATTTGGAGGATTTTGTCGGTCGTTTCTTGAAGCAGCTCAGGACCGGTTATTTACGCATCTCCGATCTCATGCCACACAATCGACGATCGACATTTTCTTCCGTATAGTGCCTCAAATGGTGACATTTGAATGCTAGAATGATAACTATTACTGTACGAGAATTCGACCAAAGGTAAGTGCTCGTCCCAATTACCACCGAAATCTATGACACACGAGCGAAGCATGTCCTCATGGGTACGAATCGTTCTTTCAGTCTGACCGTCGGTTTGGGGATGAAAGGCGGTACTTAGATTTAGAGTAGTACCGAGAGCAGATTGAAATATTTCCCAAAGACGCGAGGTAAACCGACCATCACGGTCAGAGATAATGTCACGAGGCGTCCCGTGTCGATAGATGATTTCGTCGGTGTAGATCCGGGCTAATTTTTCTACCTTAAAGTCTTCTCGTATTGGCAGAAAGTGAGCAGATTTAGTCAGTCAGTCAACGATAACCCAGATGCTATCGTGACCTGAAGGTGTACGCGGAAGTTTCGTGATAAAGTCCATGGCTATGCTCTCCCATTTCCACATCGGGATCTCGGGTTGCACAAGCAAGCCAGAGGGTCTTTATTGTTTGGCCTTGACTTTCGAACAAGTCAGGCACTTCAAAACATAGATTGCAATATCGTTCTTCATTCCAGGCCACCAATACCGTAGACGAAGGTCATGGTACATTTTGTCGGCACCAGGATGAATGGAATATCGAGACTTGTGCGCTTCATTCAACAATATATCTCAAAGGTTATTGCGACTTGGAGTCCAGATGCAATCTAGATAGTAATATATACCGTTCGATTTGGTGACAAAGTGTGAGTCAGCACCACACTTTTTCATTTCCTCTCGCACGGTATCTTCAATGAAGCAGGTGTGCTGAGCGTCACGAATCAATGCTTCGAGGTCGTGTTGGGCGTGAGTATTACGAGTGCTATGCAAATAGCTTCGTCTACTTAGTGCGTCGGCCACAACATTTGCTTTGCCATGGTGATAACGGATCTCACAGTCGTAATCATTGAGAAGTTCAACCCATCGGTGTTGACGCATATTCAGTTCCTTTTGGTTGAGGATGTGTTGTAGGCTCTTATGGTCGGTGAAGACCGTACACTTGGTACCGTAAAGGTAGTGTCGCCAAATCTTCAAGGTGAAAACAACTGCGCCTAGCTCGAGGTCATGGGTTGTATAGTTCTTCTCATGGATCTTGAGCTGACGAGATGCGTAAGCGATAACCTTGTCCCGTTGCATGAGAACACAACCAAGACCAAGGTTCGAGGCATCGCAGTAGACAACGAAGTCATAGTTTCTGTCGGGTAGAGCGAGGATAGGAGCATTGCAGAGAATATGCTTGAGAGTTTGAAAGGCAGTCTCTTGTTCGGCTCCCCAAACAAAAGGCTTGTCTTTATGCGTCAAAGAAGTAAGCGGGACGACGATTTTAGAAAAGTCAGCGATGAATCGACGGTAACAGCCCGCCAATCTGAGGAACGAACGAACGAACATCGGATGGTGATTTTGGAGTAACCCAACTCTTAACAGCTTCGATCTTCGCGGGGTCGACGTGTATACCTTGACTATTGACGATGTGACCGAGGAATTGAACCTCCTCTAGCCAGAATTCACACTTGGAGAACTTGGCATAGAGTCGATTCCCTTGGAGTAATTCGACAACCAAACGTTGATGTTGCGCGTGTTCGGCTTTCGACTTCGAATAGATAAGGATGTCGTCGATGAATAAGATGATGAAGCGGTCAAGAAATGGTTTGCACACATGATTCATCAAGTCCATGAAAACCGTGGGTGCGTTGGTTAAACCAAAGGGCATTGCGACGAATTCATAATGGCCGTATCGGGTTCGAAAAGCGGTTTTCAGTATATCTTCCTCCTGGATGCGTAACTGGTGATAGCCTGAGCGTAAATCAATCTTCGAGAAACACGTAGCACCTTGCAATTGGTCAAACAAATCATCGATTCGGGGCAGGGGATAACGATTCTTGATAGTCAACTTATTCAACTCCCTATAGTCGATGCACATCCGGAACGACCCATCCTTCTTTTTGACGAAAAGGACTGTGCGCCCCAAGGAGAGGTGCTAGGGCGAATGAAGCCTTTGTCAAGTAATTCCTGGAGTTGACTCGAGAGTTCGCGCATTTCGGACGGAGCGAGATGATAAGGAGGTTTACAGGGTTTGCTCCAGGAATGAGGTCAATACGAAAATCAATATCACGACTCGGGGGTAAACCAGGTAAATCATTAGGAAAGACTTTAGGAAAATCACGAACCACAGGCACCTTATCAATTGCCTTCTTTTCCTTTTCCTCCGCTACTACGATGTGCGCTAAGAAAGCATTGTATTCCTTACAGAGATACTTGCTTGCTTGGACACACGGCATAAGCTTGAGATTCTTCTATGCGACTTCACCATAAACACAAAGTTAATCACCATTTGCGAGCAAGAAACGAATCATTTTATCAAAGCAAACGACTTCAGCATGATTTTCACGAAGAAAATCCATGCCTACTATGATATCAGAACTACCAAGGGAAGACGTGATTGTTGAGTTCAAGAGTACAATCACATAGGACATAACAGACAATAACGGTTCTTCCAGTGGCAACTTCAACATCGAACGTCGAGGGGAGATGGGCGCGCTTACGATTTAGGAGATTTTCGAATTATAACGACACAAAACAGTTATCGGCTAAGTATCAAATAAACACGAAGCATATATACCATTTACGAGGAACGTACCATTAACCACATTGTTGTCTGCTTGAGCCTGGCGGACGTTGATGTTGAAAGCACGTCCGTGGGCTGCTGGCTGCTACTGCTGAGGCTGCTGCTGCTATGGCTCTTGCTTCACCACTCTGTTGGGGCACATGTTTGCGAAGTGGTTGGGATCAGCACATGCAAATCAAGCTCTAGCGTGGATCGCGGGTGCAGGAGCTGCTTGTTTGCCTTGAGGAGCAGGAAGGAGAGCTTGTGGTGCAGGAGCTTGACCTTGAGCTGGAGCTTGACGTGGACCAGTATGGAAATTGGCACTAAAATGGTCGTACATGTTGCAGTAAACACAGAACTTACAAGCAATCCCCACGGGATGATGATAAGTACAGGTAGGGCAAGTCGGGTGAGGACCAATATATGCACGCTTTGCCAGCGGTGCATTGGTGACCGGTGCCGCTACTTGATGGTGTTGAGGCTGCGGTTGAGCAGGAATAGCTTGGAGCAGAGCGGCGGCTGTGACAGCGCAATTCTTGCTACTGTTGTTATTGTTCTTTCTCTTGTGGTGGGAGGACTTTGAAGCTTGCGGTGCGGTGGTTTCAGCGGTGGGAGCGGCGGTTGCTTGATGAAGACTCTTTGGAGTGTTCTTGAAGTACCCTATGAGAACTCGCTTGTCGTTTATCTCAGCAGCGAGTAGGTAGGTTTCTTCAATTGTTGTTGTCTTCGTGGCTTGCACGAAGTTAGCAACACAATCCGGTAGAGCACGGATATACTTCTTGATCGTCATGTCAAGTGTTGCCACCTGGCCTGGGCAGATGATACTCAGCTATTTGAAGCGGGCAGTAAGACCAGCATTATCGCCACTGTCTTGCTTGATATGCCAGAACTCATTCTCCAACTTTTGAAGCTCATGAGGTGAGAAAAATTCCTTCATCATGAGGTCTTTTAACTCCTCCCAAGTGAGCCCAAAGGCTGCATCATTCCCACGTTTGTTCCTTTCGGCCGTCCACCATTCCAGAGCCCTGGATTGGAAGACACCGGTAGCGTTGACAGTTCGTAGGTGTTCAAGACATCCGCTCCGACGGAGCGTGATTCGATAGAATCGAACCATTGAAACATCGCGGTAGGTCTGCCTTCTCCCATAAAGTCTTTTGGGCCGCAACCTTTGAACTGCTTAAAGCTGAATGTACCCTTAGGCGAGTCAGTCCTTGATTCCTCAGAGTACTTGCTGGCATTTTCGTTCATCTCACTGACGATTTGCGGGATAACTTTCGCCATTTGCTTAGCGACAAGGGCAGCAATGCGTTTGTCCTCATGGTTGCGGTGAGCTGCGCGGGAGTGACGTGATCCAAATGACGACATTGTCTACAACAGACATCGCCATAAGACTCAGACACAATTTCAATTAATCCTAGTACAGTCTATCGCACTGCTCAAAACTACTTCATATAAAGCTCAGGAACACGTCTAGTCACATAAACACATAGTCACGTAGGCACATAAACCACAGAGACACATAAGCAAGTAGAGCATAGAAACACATGAGGACACACTATATTTTGCATGTATTCACCTTCCTATGTTACACATATTCACCTATCATTCAAGGTCGCGCGTTCAAGAATTAGCGAGTAGCATGGCATAATCGAGTAACATAGCACACGATTTGTTAATGTTTTGAGATAGATGTGCAGTGCGAGTTGTGCGTGTTGACCAAAGAGAAAAGCGTATAAATCACAAAAAAATCGAAACACATAAATATGTAAAAACCATGTAAACACATAAAAGGTTCACATAAAAGCGATAAATCACAATAATTAACAGAGTCAGCGGTTGCGGGCTCAGAATCGAAAACACATAAAATCAGCGATTGCGAGCTTGAAATCGAAAATAGAGTGTCTCGGCTTGATAGACATCGACTACCCGAAGTGATTCGACTATTCTCAAGAACTTTAGGTATACGTTTTGGCCTAATGGACTGTTCTCTATCACCGAGATACGGTGAATGGTACGCATCCTTTCGGTTATTCACGCAACTCGAGTCGTTGGAATCCATTGAGACTTTGGTGAGAGTTTTGTAAAACCAAAATTGAGAACGAAACAAGTCATCAAGGTTCGGGTTTCACCCCTAACTTAGCGATTACGTCCCTGTTTGTGTGATAAAATCACGAGATAGAGAGAGAAAATTGCGTCAAAGTGCGGATTTCACTCCTGATTCAATGCAAATTCACGTGATTATAGTAAAAATGCACGTCGAACAAGCAATCCGATCGAGAGTTCGTGGTTTTCACACCTAGTCTCGATCTAATCACTCGTTCATTTTCGAAAATAGTGTGCGGTGCTAGCCTTAGGAAAGGCTAAGTGATAGAGTATAGTATGATTTCGAGTTGATCAAGTAACAAAAATAGGCTCGTGCGGAACCCCTACCGGGTTCGCACAAGGCGGTCAGTTGGTACTTAGATAATAGACTAGGTCGTTTCTAAGACATCGACCCGGACTAGGTCGAATCTTGCCTAATTCCCTATAGTTATGGCTCTGATATCAATCTGTCACACCCCAACCGATGGCGGAAACATCGGGGTCAGGCACTGAGCGAAACAGATTGTCCAAGAGAATCCATAACAACTACGATTACCGATTATTTAAACATCACGTCCCATACCATGACATAAGAAGTAAAATAGTTATTACAGGCAGTAGTTCTCAAAGACAAATAAAGCTGTTCCGACAACTCATAAAATTAAATTGTTAGTTTCTAGACTCATCCTATCTTGATTCCACAAAAGATAGCAAGCAAGCACAGCATCCTAAACACCTGTCACATACGTTAAAATAGAGGTCAATACACATAGTGTAAAGGTGAGCATACAAGTTTAATAGTATAATAGATAGCGAAAATCATTTACGCATAACCAGCATGTAACATGTAGCAAAGTGAAGCTAGTAGGTTATCAAAAATGAAATATGCACAGACGTGACTACGAGTTATAGAATGCGCAACACATATCACCACTGTGACACATGAAGTAAAGCCCTTAACAACCCCTGTCCACGACAGGTGCTGAGTCCAAACTATAGTACTATCGTTGCTAAGGTGTCAGGAAACAATCACTGTGTAAACATAACATACAAGCATTCATCGAATAACACGTATAACATGCAATAACGGTCAGCGTATAAAAGTGTTTGCGTTGTGTGTCGATTGTGGTTTGAATAAGTGACGTACGTAACACCCAAAAGTGCATAAAGCAAAAAAGGTTCAAGTATACTCACGGATAGCGTTTAATAAATAAACACCGTCTTGGATTGAAGGGAGCGCTGGAAAGTTAGCCTGATTACAGAACGATAGCATAAGCGATGAACGACGCGTAAACGGTGATGAGTGAACCAAGTGACGAATGGTCATCCCATCGAATGACAATCTGGACGGATGGTCATCCGGTCGGATGGCCATTCGGTCAGATTGACATTCGTTTGGGATGGATGTGTTTGTGTATGATGGCTTTGAAGTTTTTGTTGTAGCATTTTAAAATCAGAGAAGTATCTCTACCTTTCAGGTCTTTCGATCGAACGGTCATCCTATCGGATGGTCGTTCGATCGGATGGTGATCCGATCAGCAAGACATTTCAGTGAGAACAAATTCACAGCAGGATGGTCATTCGATCGGATGGTCGTCCGATTGGATGACAATCCGTTAGAAACTGATGATCTTTGAAAATTATAAAATGTTAAGTGTTGAAGATCTTGGGTTATCCGATCGGATTGTCCTTCGATCGGATGGCAATCTGATTGGACGGTAATCCATTCGACCACCTGATCGTATTGAAATTTTAAATATTTTGCTAAGTTTGAGAAGTTTGCAGTTTTGATCGAGACGGTATGACAACGTGTAAAACAACAGAAACCCCGCCAAGCCCAAGTTATATGATCGGATGGGAATCACCCCGTTTGACCAGTTAACTGTTCTTAACGGTATTTCATGTTTAACCCTCGAAGTCGGTTATCTTATTGATAGGAATCAGATCTCAGACCGACACTTCACTAGGAAACAAGTAGAAGGCCTAAACGAGTCTCGATTCTATCGGTTTTGAGTTCATGAGTGTAAAAGAGTTGAAAGAAAGTTATGTAAACATCTTTCAATCCTTTTTATCTATGTGAAAACAGTGCTAAATCATGTTGAAATCCTTTAGATCTGAGTTGTTCTTGGTGGATTGAGGCCAAAACTTGAAGTTCATAAGAACCCCATGATGACATCCTCCTAGAACACCTCAAATCACCCGATTTCATGGTGAAGAGTTAAGATTCAAAGGTGAAAATGATGAAGAAGTGTGTTTAGATTATGGATGTATAAGATTTGAGGAAGAAACTTACAAGAATCGCGAGAAATCGAAGGAGAAAGGCCTGAGAAGTGGAAGAGTCGCACCAGAGCTGTCACATCACTGTTTGTGATGTGACAGGTGCTATTTATAGATGTCCAAAAGAGCAAAGGTGATGCTGTGTAACGGATCGAATGGCAACCCGATCGGATGGCCATCCGATCGGATGGTCATCCATTCGGATGACCATTCGATCGCATGGTCATTCGATCGAAGGGTTGCCACGAGTTGGGTTTCGACGTTTCGTTTCGTGCGTTGAGCGTTGCGATGCATTTAAGCGAGTGTCGATGAAGCGGTGCGATAGATTAATAATAGTCACACAAATAATATAACTAACATACAACAACATGAATAAACTTGCGTTTCTAGTTCGCGATGAGATTGCGTTGCGATAGAGTTGCGATTGCGTTTCGATTAATCACCACAAACATAAAGTAAACATGCACAAGTAACATATAAATAGCACACACACGTAAAACAAAATACAGAACCTGTTATTCAAGTTGCGAATACGGTTGCGATGCGATTAGCAATAAATAGATTAGCGATTAAACATGCGATTAACTGCGATTATTATAGATAATCCACATAATACAACTAAAGTAACAAATTAAAGGATTCGATTACAAGTTAAAGAGTACAATCAATAATTAAGCAAGGAGTGATAGATCGCAATTAGCAATCTTTTCTTCCTTTGACTTTGACTTTGACTTTCAAAACGCGGGTTCTTACAAGTATTCGGGTGGTTCCAACTTCAAGATTGTCTAGAGATGCATAGGATCTGGATTTGTGAATTCGTGATCATAGGAAGTTCAGACTCTACAGTTCAGGGTCATATTGACATCCGGGTCTTCGTCAATCCGGTCAGCAGGATTAGCATCAGGAGGTGCATCTGTATTGTGGATACTTATAAGATGTCACAGACGTGTAATAGTCTAAAGTATCAGAATGGTTAATCTTTGAGCAGAGGAATTGTTTTTCGGACTAACCGCCGGGGAATGAAGATGTTTGTTGATTAAGTTGCTGCCAGAACTAGCGAAGAAGACTATACATCTGTCTTCGTGACTGAAGAGAAAGAATGTGAATCTGATCGTGGATGAATGTTTCTGAGATCTGAATGTGTTACTAGATGATGTGTTATCCGATGAAGAATTGATGATTGTTAAGAATACCGTTTATACGGATCTATCATTCAGGAAGGTACTTAAAGGTGATCACGGAAAACGGGATTTCAGAATTTCATGGGTATTCACAAACTTGAAATTTATCGGTGTAGAGTTCGAAGTTTCTATCTATTACCGGTTGGGTTTTTGAACATTAAAAGATCAAGCAGGCGGAATGCGCGATAATGGGGCTGGAATGGTAAATCAAAAATCGAACGCGGATGTGGTTAAAGCCGAAACAGAGAAGCTGCATTGATTAGTTTCAAGTTGGTGATTATTCATGAAGATTGTAGTTTAGCAAATCAGAGGAAGAGTCGTGAACTGTGCAAACAAAGACCTGAAGATTTATTTCAGGGGGAATTTGTGAATAACGAAGATAATTCAAGCCCGGATCATCAATCAAGGGGAATCAATCGGAGATTTCAAGATGCCTGATTGAAGTTGCAGAATATGTCGCAACCCCAGACCCCTACCCGGGAGCGGGCGGCCGTGATGTCGCAGAGCGGGTGGTATCGGTGTTTATTTGTTTGGCAGCGGAATACATCAGGACCGTAGTTAGGGATAAAACCTAAGTTCATTTGATAATACATTGGTAGGGATAAACCCTAATTATTGAAAACAAAATGTCTTGTTTATTTAGGTAACTTTTATAGCCACTATTCGAAGCCTTCAGTGCTCTCCAGCTGGCTTCTATTGGGTTTTCACATCACGTTACCTGCAACGCGTTTTAAAAACATTTTGTCAGCAAGAAATACTGGTGAGTGCATCCTAGTTTAATCAAAACAGTTTTAACACTTTTACAGAATTGAGGGCAACCCGCAATTACATTTGTTTATATCTAAGCAATTACTCAATCAGTACTATCAAATCCTGACTTGTGGGTCATATTATCCACTGGCTAACTCTTTGTCCAATGATAACGTTTTTCCACATTTTGTATACAAAACCCCAACATACCGGAAGTAATTGTAGAATCACAAATACTCAATTACTGTTAAGTGTAAGTTAAAACATTTGAGGTTTTGGTAAACATTTTGACTCACAAAAAGATTTATAAAAAGAGAATGTACTCACATTGCAAGTTTAGATAATACTAAGGCTTCCTGAGACAAATAATGCACACGTGTTAGTAAAATAACCCAATTCAAATTAATCGTACAACTCGAGACAGAATCCTAATGACTGATTCGGGCAGAGCCGACATGCATTATGGAAATTCTATATCAATCGGGTGTACACACGAGACAGAATTCCAATGACTGAGTCGGGCAGAGCCGACATGCATTACGGAATTCTAAATCGATCGTGTAGGGTAATAGCAGGGTTATAGTGTCATACCCTGACCGCGTAAAATAACAAACCGCGGCGGAAACATCGGGGAGTGTCGTAACAGAATCATTGTTTCATAACACATGGAAATTGAAGTTTTGTTTTATTGAAATAAAAGAGGTTACAATGTCTTAAAAACAAAGAAACACAACATAATTAACTAGTCTTGCATCTTTTATTGTCACTAAAGCCCAAGTCCTCCTAAGTGTATCTTGATCAATCCTATGCATCAGATCCTGAAAACAACTGTAAAAATAGGTATGTCAGCATAAAAATGCCTGTGAGATACATAGGTTTTATTAAAATAGGATTCATGACTTGTAAGTTTAATGAAAATGTTTAACAAAAGTTAGTCATGAACCTTGTAAAATGTTTTTCTTTTATAAATCATACAAAAAGTGATAAGAAATCAGATGATATAAAAGAAAGATGCATAGATAAACAAATAACCAAGTAAAATGAGTTTGTATAAAATATGTTGTTTGAAAAACAATGTTTCATGAAGATATGATAATTGTGTAAAATGTAATATGTCTAACTTGAAATGGTTTAAATAACGCTACGATATGTAGTATCATAAAAGCACTTATATATTGGAAGTACCAGCGGCGTATCCACCATGCTTTTATCATATTACACACGCTTCGTTATTTAAATCACTTACCCAAATAAACCATCAAAAATGTCTTGTTTAAACCAATTGTCAAATGTTTATGTGTAAACCATGTCTATTGTCAAATGTAAATCATGTAATGTGTAAACAAATGTCATGTATGGCAAGTAAAAAGTGACTACTTAAACCATATGTAAAATGCACAAAACAATGTATTGAAATAAATCATAGTTTAATTCAAAAGTTATGTTTTGTAAAATAATGCATGCTTTACTGATACAAACATCTATGTGGTATTGTTAAACGCCTACATTCAAGCCTTGCGACTGTGGTGACAAACCCTTAACCGAAATTAAAGGTTTATCTAAATTCCGTATATCGAATTCGGTCATTCCTTCCACCCAAACAAACCTAGGATTTCAGGAACAGGAGTTGTCAATTCCTATGGTACCACTACCTACTAACGAACGGCATGATTGGTGTTAATGAATGTATTTATGACCCGTTAAACACCAAATGTCATACCAAATGTAAGCATGTTTTATGAAAATGATGTACTTAAATATGCTAAATGAACATATAAAGTAAAAATGTTTAATGTAAAAAAATGTGTCCAGGTGTTGGATGAATATATGCAACAAAATGTAATATATCAAAATCATTGTGCTAGCATGTTAATAAAACATACAAAGCAAAAACATGGAAGAAATCATGTACTATATGTGTACTAATGAACATAGAAAGCATATGATATAAAAACATGAATAGTACGAAAGTAACAAGTAGGCACATGTGTATCACCCCAAAAACATTTGAAAACGTAAAAGAGGGGACTATGTACTCACTTGAGGATGCTTAGATGTCTTGAATAACAACCAAGCAAAGCTAGAGGGATCACGGAATCAAACGACACCTAATATAGGTAACTATGTTAATAAACCAGACCTAAATCGGAAGATCGGATAGAATGAGGTTTCGTAAACCAAATGAGTATAGGAATTCATGTAATATGGTTTAACAAAGCCTACATTCTAAAATAAAACCTATCCTAAGTGCTTACGACCCATTACGACCCGTTTAGGTAGCTTACGCTACTTTAACGCGTCGTTCGCGTAAAACGCGTTCAGACCGCCTAATTAGTCCTATGACAAGTATTATATGCCTTAACATGTCTAATAATGTTACCTAATCAGTTTATATGTAAAAATTTAGGTTACATATGCTTAAAATGGATTTATGCATAAAAAGGGCATTTTGGTCATTTTCCTAAGGCATATAAATTACCTATCATACAACTAACTAAATGAAGTGACCATAAGGTATAAACTCGGAAGGTTATTCCCTATACAACTATGGTCACAAAATATGTTTCGTCGGATTCTAATGATCGACCAAACGGGTCGGGTTCGAAAGTCTAAGCGGTTGTTTAGACCGCTTATCTTACGACCCAATATAAGCACTAAACCTAAAGTGACGAGTTAAACATGTTAAAATATGTTTAACGAAGTTAGAAAACAAGTTTGATATCAAAATAAAGGGTTTTGGTACCCAAGAATAGTTTGGTTGCAAAATACGCATGAACGCGTATTTTGACCGAAACTATGACTCGTCACTAAACCTAATCAATGTGGTAATCAGTAGGTATAGTCACAAGGGACTATGACCATCGTGATTACGCTCACGTTGCGAAGTTCAAAAGAACTTCGTGTTGACCATTCACCGGTTAAAGCAGAAAGTCAAACACAGTTTGACTTTTACGCTTAAAAACGCATAAAAGAATGAAAGAAACTTACAAGAGGTCCAAGCAATGGATATTTGATTCAAGTTGCTCAGGTATGAGGTGTGGAAACCCCAACTTAGAGCAGGAATGAATCAAGTTGTGAGGTTGAAAATGAAACATGATGGGTATTTATAGATTTCGAGCCACCGTTAGGATCGTTCCTCGATTTACGAGCTTCAATCTTGGCCCTCCATGTGTGCCCATTGTTTTACAAACCTATGGGTGCCCCAACACAAGCTCATGGTATTGAAAAACCAAGAACCAAAGCCAGAAACTAGCTGCTAATTGCAGAAACTGGTTTTTGCAGATCTGGGTAGCTCTCGCACCCCGCGTAAGAGTCAAGGAAGTCTTACATGCCCCGTGTAAGCCATCTTTGGCAGAAAGTCAGAAATGGCCCCTGAATGTGCAAAACATGGTTTTCGAGGCATTTTCGACACATTTAAGCCCCGTTAACCCCATTTCAAGGCTCTAAAATGAAGTTAAAGTATAGGGAACTTAAAATATGCTCAAAAATATCTCGGATGTCGGTTCGTTTGGTCGTACGGTTGCGTTGTTCGGTTAATTACGACGAAACACGAACGGACGCGAAAAACGATCTAAATTACGCGACGAATGGAATTTTATCATGCCAATCACTAAAATAAAATATTTTAATGATTACATAAATTTTTGGATGTCCGCATATATTCAGAACGTAAGATATGCGCGAAAATGCAAACTTTTGCACTTTTGACGCTTTTAGTCCCTCTTGATCAAATAAGTTTATTTTTGCACACCAAACACCTCAAAGCCTATTTCTAAGCTATGTAAAGGATATTTAGGGCATGTTTAACTTATGATGATGTTCCAGAATGTTCGTTACAGTACGAATCGGCATACTTTCGCAGTTTGTCAAAATTAGTCCCTGTAAGCGAATAAACTTGATTTCGACACACCAAACCTTCCAAAACTTATTTCTAAGTTATGTAAAGGTTATTTAAGGTATTTTAAGCCCATGTCACTGTTCCGGAGTGTTTTTCGCGTTAAACTGATTACGTTTACGCATCAGTTTGCGTATAACTTTCCAGAAAGTGATTCAGAGCTCGAAATCGAACAAGAATTGATATGTGCAAATGATACACATATTTATACAAATCCCAAGTATGAAACACAATATTTCATTGATTTGGTATTTGTTTGATGGCCGTGGAGGCACAGATGTCACAGTCTCCACTACTTCAGGAAATTTCGTCCCGAAATTTATTTAGAGGAAACTTGTGAGAGCTTGAAACATGAAGTGGAAAAGATAAAACAACACTGGTTAGGGTTCTGAACTTCTAGTAACTTTAAATAACATCATGCTTGCAATGTAAGAGGGACACTTATATATAAGTATATGAAGCGCCATTGGTGCGTCCACCGTACCTCCATTACATTGTTCACGTTTCGTTATTTTTTGCCACTATAGGTTCTTACACATGATAAATCTTACTGTGTTTCTTATGCACTGAATTTCATAATTATGTATGCATCCATAATTACGTAATTCCTTGCATAGTCCGCACAATGTATTTTATAATATGTAGGGAAAACCCAATGAACAAACCTGTGATGAATGTGACTAGACCACCATATGATCCTTTTAATTAAATCAATAAATGATCTCTTTAAATAGACCATCAAGGAGTCTTTTCAGCTATATCATCACATGCCATTCTCAACCAGATTTTTGAATCAATCTTTTTTACTAGACCACTCAAGGGGTCTCTTTTGAATTATGGAATGGTACTATATAATCCAAGGGTCTTAACTATTACGTAGAAGCCCATTTAGAATTTAAGGTAGTACCTTTGGATACACTATTATAAATCCCTCATATGAAGATATGGGAGATTCTACGAGGATTTGGATAACGAAAATTCAGATTACAAAAACACAAAAGAAAACACATAACACATAATCACATAATTGTTTAACTTGATCTTCAATTTGTTATCATTTTGTTAATTTGTTTGTTAATTCTGCACATGTATTTAAAGCACACCAGGAATCCAATCCATGGAATTCATTTGGCACTTTAAACATCTTCAAGAATCTAACTATGAAGATAGGAAGATCTTAATAGGAATTCGGCTTTGTCCTTATTGAATCGTAATGTACGTATTGAGGCATACAAAGAATTCAATAAAAGACTCCGATTTGAGTGATAATCATCCACAAGGATCTAATTGTGAAGATAAGAAGATCCCATATGGATTTTTGGAATTTGAAAAGCGGGAGACTTTTCGAAATCTTGCACTAGACGTGCTTAAGTCGATACACGAGGTAGAATGCTCATGAAGTTGAGATGCTAGATATGCCAAGGCGTCATATGAAGCAGAATTTGGGGGTTGAGTACTACGTATGTTAAATCAATCATACGAGCAGAATGTTTTTGAAAACTATGCATGGGGTTCTTCAAAAATGTGTTTAATGTTTTTGAAACCTTACATAATACTTTTGAAATCATACGGTAGATGTATTAGGTAAATATGTTTATAAAATGTTTTAAAATCATGCGACATGAATTTTTGAAATTATGTATAAGGTTTTTGAAAACATGGGTAATGCTTTTGAAATCATGCACTTGATATATTAAGTAAATATACTGTGTTAAAATTGTTTTCAAACTATATGAAATATTTTGAAATCATGAAGGTTGTTTTGAAAACTTATACTATGTATGTTGTTATGAAAACCAGAATGTAATGATATGGGTATGAGGTCGAAAAATACCCTTAGTTATCTAACCAAGGATTTAAAGTGACATTTTGAGTAATTGTCTAAAAATTGTCACTTATATTCTGTACTTTGTTTCTTAGAATGAAACGAGTACTTAGAAAATTTTCGAGGAAATCATGAGCGATCATATGAATGGGAAAACTACAAGAGTAGTTTGTAAAGAACATTGTTCTTTGGTGTAGATATCGTAAGGGTATGCCATACACACATGTAACTACACTTGTACATCAGAATTGTGAACAATGATTTATTTATAAACTAAACACATTGTTTCAGAGTTCAAGAAAAACAAAAGAAACAAAAGCATAAGATTCAGGTTATTCAAAGTAGCAGCCTCTTCTAATCAGCCAAATGCTCATCCATGGGTCAGATTTGCATTGACAATCTTTAGTCATTTGTTCCTGAAATAACCCGTCTCGCCGTAGTTGTACCAAGTACCAGACGGATAACGAGCTTGAGCAGGGTTGACTTGGGGTTGGTTTGGACCACCTTGGCTTGGCTTGAATCGACAAACATTGGCCAGGTGACCGAGTCGCCCACATGATGCACACAGACGACACTGTAGGTAAGCTCGGTGAGGTGCATTACATTTGTTGCATATCAGCGCAGTACTGTCATAAGGTTTCCTTGCAGGAGGTTGAGCAGCAGCAAGATTTGCAATAGCTTTGTTTTGGGTAGCAAAGCGGCATACGTTAACTAAATGTCCCCATCGTCCACAGTGGGTACATTTGAAGCAGGGTATGTGATTCGGATGATGATGGCTGCATTGATTGCACCATGGAGCAGTTCCCAAGTACGGATTCTTGGCTGGTGGTGTTGCCACTTGGCTAGTTCCCGCTTGATTTGGTGCAACGGCTGGTGTCGCAACCCCCGATCCCTGACCCCCGGGAACGGGCGGACGCGAACGCAGTGACGGTGGTATCCGGTTTGTGTTTCAATTTGGCAGCGGAATTTACATCAGGACCGTAGTTAGGAAATATTTATCAGAGTAAAACCACCATATTTGATATTAATAATCACATGGGTAAAACCCAAGTTTCTTATTACAATACATATATAGGGATAAACCCTATTTTATTGAATTTAAAACATCATTTATTAGGTAACTTTTATAGCCACAATTTCCCAAGCCTTCAGTGCTCTCCAGCTGGCTTTTTACTAATTGGCTGTCACATTGTGTTACCTGAAACGCGTTTTAAAAACATTTGTCAGTGGGAAATACTGGTGAGTGAATCCCAGTTTAATCAAGTTTAAATAGAAAGTCACAGTGAACAGTATTGAGAGCGATCACATTGTTTATTTCTACACAATTACTCCATTAGTACTGTCAATCCTGACTTGTGGGTCATATTACCCATTGGCTAACTCATTGTCCAATGGTAACGTATTGTCATCCCGACTTACTACTCACACTGTAGTAAATTTTGTATACAAAACCCCAACATACCGGCAGTAATTGAAGAGCTACAAAGACTCAATCACTGCTAATTTTCATGGTAAAACATTTAAGGTTTGGTAAAACATTACCAAAAAGATTAACAAAACGAGGATAAACTCACATTGCTATCTTAGACTTCGCGTAAGGGTTTCCTGGATATAATCTATAATTTATACAAATATACATTGATTAGTATCATAACCCTTTGAAAAATATTAATGATACCCTCCCCGAGACGGCATTCCAATAACTACGTCGGGCAGAACCACGACAGTTATTACGGAACCCTAAATCAATCGGGCAGCGTATCTACTATGAAACAGGGGTTATAACACTTACAACGGAGCAGAACCTTGCTAATTAGGGGGTATTATACTTGAAAATTATGCCTATTATCAGAGATTTCGAGATTGAGAAACAGAAATGAACAAGTTGAAATGAAATCCCGAGGCCTTCTTATATAGGGCTGAAATCTGGTCCTCACGCTGCCCGCGTAAAGGATAAGCGAGGCTTATGCGGCCCGCGTCAACACCTGGTCAACATGTAGCTTAGCTGGGTCAGCATGTAGGTCCGCCATGATGTCGACACGTGTCGGCTTCAGGAGTCTCCGCGTTTGATGAACTCACACGGCCCGCGTAAGAGTTAAGGTGAGCTTACGCGGCCCGCCTTAACTTATAATTTCACCGGAATCAAGTTTCAGCCTTGATACCACCCGCGTGAACTTGGGATGGGGTCCTACGCGGCCCGCCTCAGCTTAATATTTATTGTTTTTAATTTATTTTATATGTTATAACATATTTCGGGCTTGGTTTTCACATACGGGTGTATTTAAAGACATATAAGGATATTTTAAGATATACTAGGGGGTCGGAAATATTATGAGGGTGTTGGTTTTACCGAGGGTTGTTACATTCTCCCCATCTTATTTTAGAGCTCGTCCGCGAGATCTACTGGAACAAGTGCGGATATTTCCTTTGCATTTCAGATTCAAGTTCCCATGTGTACTCAGGTCCTCTTTTGGAGTCCCATTTTACTTTGACCAGAACTAATCTCTTATGCTTGAGATTTTTGACTTTCCTGTCTTCAATTTGTAGAGGCCTTTCTACAAACTTAAGTTGTTCATTTACCTCTATATCCTTAAGAGACACTATCAGTGATTCATCAGCTAAACACTTTTTGAGATTTGATACATGAAATACATCATGTATTCCTGCCATTTCCTCTGGCCGTTGTAATTGATAGGTTACATGTCCTATTCTTTTAATAATCTCAAAAGGTCTAACATACTTGGGACTTAGTTTTCCTCGTTTGATGAATCTTACTACTCCTTCAAGGAGAGACTTTCAACAATACTTTATCTCCTACTTTAAACTCCAATGGTTTGCGTCGGTTATCAGCATAACTCTTTTGTCGATCACGTGCTGTTTTCAGTCGTTCCTTGACTTGAATAATCTTATCAGTTGTTTCTTGTACTATCTCAGGTCCAGATAGTTGCTTCTCCCCAATTTCTGCCAAACAGACTGGGGTTTGGCACTTTCGTCCATAAAGTGCTTCGAATGGTGCAGCATTGATACTTGTGTGATAACTATTATTGTAAGAAAATTCTATTAAAGGTAAGTGATCGTCCCAATTACCTCCGAAATCAATTACACAAGCTCTAAGCATGTCTTCCATCGTTTGAATAGTTCTTTCGCTTTGTCCGTCCATTTGAGGATGATAAGCTGTGCTTAATTTTAACTTGGTTCCCATTGCCTTTTGGAAACTTGACCAAAAATGAGAGGTAAATCGGCTATCTCTATCAGAAATAATTGATAAAGGAATGCCATGTAAAGAAACAATTTCATTTACATATAATTTAGCTAATTGTTCCATACTAAAAGTTTCTTTCATTGGTAAGAAATGAGCTGACTTAGTTAGCCTATCTACAATCACCCAGATTGCATCATTTCCTTTCTTTGTTTTGGGTAATTTAGT
>JARYGA010026536.1:0-52493 GCA_030545235.1 Helianthus tuberosus
GGTTATCACAGTGGATCTACATCTTCTGCAAATCATTCTGATGCGAAGTTTTCTTGCAATATCGCGATAGATCTGAAGAACGCACAGAATTTTGATGAGGAGTCGGCCAAGCAACAAATGGTCTTTCTGGCATCTGTTCTGGAATCCTATGAAGGGTTGGTGGCTGGAAAAATCGGGAATACAAATCTGACGAAAGAAGACTACGATCAGATAGATCCTGAAGAAATGGAGCTGATCGACATTCGTTGGGCAATGGCAAGTGCAGTTCGACGTGCACAACGCTTCATGGAGATTACAGGAAGAAAAACGATCGGTGGTCCGTCTACAAAACTGGGGTTCGATAAATCGAAAGTAACTTGCTTCAAGTGTAAGCAGAAGGGTCATTTTAAGAGAGAATGCCGAAACGCTTATGTTGATGAATCGGAGAATCCATTTCAAGATGATTATTACAAAAAGGCAATCTACCATCAAAATAAATCCGAGCCGCCTACAAAGGCAAGTCAATTCAGTTTCGAGACCGCTGGAAAGACTTCACATGGATTTGTTTGGTCCTGTGAATGTCAAAAGTATTACAGGAGATTACTACTGTTTGGTCGTTACTGATGATTATTCCAGATTTTCGTGGGTTTCGTTCTTGAAGACGAAAGATGAAACATTTGACAGTTTGATGGGTCTGTTCAGAAAGATTGAGAATTTGTACCAAAGGCGTATCAAGAGAATTCGAAGTGATAATGGTACTGAATTCAAGAACAGAAAGATGGAAGAATTTTGTGATGAAAGAGGTATTTTGCATGAGTTTAGTGCTCCGTACACTCCGCAGCAGAATGGAGTCGCAGAACGCAAAAACCGGACACTAATCGAGACGGCTAGAACTATGCTCGCAGATTCAAAGTTACCAATTAATTTTTGGGCTGAAGCTGTTTCCACCGCATGCTATACGCTCAACAGGGTTCTCACTGTCAAGAAGTTCAACAAAACATGTTTTGAGTTGATCAATAATCGTAAACCAAATCTGAAGTACCTTGAATCGTTTGGGTCTCCCTGTACAGTTCTTGATTTTCAAGGCAAATTTGGTGAAAAAGGCTTAGAAGGAATATTCGTGGGCTATGCAAGTCCATTGAAACGAGTTTTCATTCCTATTTGGAAAACGATTATTGAGGCATATAATGTTGAATGTCAAGGTTATACTATGTCGCCGCAGAATCCTGGTGATTCATGGCGTTATCATTATGATAAACTTTGGGATTCGTTTGACATGAGAGAAGAATCAGAGGATGAAGAAGATTTCTTTGATGAGTTGGATATTTTGCGTGAATATGAGTCGCAGTTAAGGTTCCCAGCTGAGTATTCGAGGAGATCACGGGAAACTTCAAATGACGATGAAGCAGGTCCAAGTAATGCTGGTGAACTTGATGATGTCCAACAAAATGAAATTGCTCAAGAGAATTAGTCGGCTCAGAATGATAATCTAGAAGCTGAAAACATGCCAGTTTTTGATCACGGTGATTCAGATTCAAATTCTGAGGGGGAGCAGATTCATATTTCAGGTCAAACAAACCAAGTTGGTGAACAAGATGCAGAGCAGAATGTTACTAATCTGGAGGGAAATGTAGATGTTCCGAGTGAAGTGATGTCGCGAACTTTTTCATATCATCCAGAGGAGTTGATTATAGGAGAATTGCAAGCTGGTGTTCGCACTCGAAATCAGATTGATAAAGGGCTAACATGTTTTTATACAAAAGTTGCTCCTTTGCAAACTGAATTCTCATTAAGTTGTTTTATCTCGCAGATTGAACCAAGAACTTACAAAGAGGCGCTTACTGAAGACTCTTGGATCAATGCAATGCAGGAGGAACTTAGTCAATTTGAGAAATTGGGAGTGTGGAAGTTAGTTGATTTGCCGGATGGTCAAAGAAAGATTAACACTAAATGGGTGTTTAAGTGCAAGAGGGATGATAGAGGAGTTGTCGTAAGGAACAAAGCTCGACTCGTTGTTCAGGGATTTAGTCAACAGGAGGGAATTGATTTTACCAAAGTCTATGCTCCTGTAGCACGACTAGAGGCGATCAGAATTTTCCTAGCATTTGCGTCTTGGAAGAACTTCAAAGTTTATCAGTTAGATGTTAAATCGACGTTTCTTTACGGGAAGGTTAATGAGGAGGTTTATGTCGGTCAGCCACCGGGCTTTACCGATCCAATCCACAAAAACAAGGTCTACTTATTGGACAAAGCGCTGTATGGTTTACACCAGGCCCCGAGAGCTTGGTACGAGACTTTGTCTCAACACCTACTAGCCAACAAGTTCATTCGTGGAAAAGTGGATGCCACTCTCTTCACTAAAGAAGTCGATGGTCATCTTCTGATTGTTCAGATTTATGTGGACGATATAATCTTTGGGTCAACAAATGAAAATCTATGCAAAGATTTTGAATCAGTGATGAAGCAGAAGTTTGAAATGTCATCAATGGGGGAGATGAAATTCTTTCTGGGATTACAAGTTGAACAACTTCCTGAAGGAATTTTCATTCATCAGTCAAAGTACGTTCATGATATTCTAGAGAAATTTGGGATGTCAAGTTCTACTCCAGCTGCTACCCCACTTGCAACAAATCATGGGATTCACCCAGATCTCACCGGAGACAGGGCTGATGAGACGTTTTATCGATCCATGATAGGTTCTTTAATGTACCTAACTGCTTCACGTCCTGATATAATGTACCCAACGTGCCTCGCATCAAGATTTCAGTCTAACCCGAGAGCATCGCACATGATTATCGTGAAGAGGATATTGCGCTACCTGAAAGGAACTCCTTCATTGGGGTTGTGGTATCCTAGAAAAGGCGATTTTAAGCTCGAAGGGTATTCCGATTCGGATTTCGGATGCTGCAAAGTCAATTCAAAATCAACAACTGCAGGATGCCAGTTCTTTGGTCCTAGATTGGTTACCTGGCAGTGTAAGAAACAAACGTCTGTGGCGTTATCTACTTGTGAAGCGGAGTATGTTTCTGCTAGCAGTTGCTGCTCTCAGATCTTGTGGATACAGCAACAGATGCGCGACTACGGTTTGCAGTTTCTTAACACACCTCTTTTTGTTGATAATGAGGCCGCAATAAATATAACAAAAAATCCAGTACATCACGCTAAAACTAAACACATAGAAATTCGTCATCACTTTATTCGTGATTGCTTTGAGAAAAAGTTGATACGAATTGAGAAAATCCACACAGACGAACAGAAAGCTGATTTACATACCAAAGCTTTTGATAAAAATCGGTTTAAATATTTGTTAAAACTGAATGGTATGAAGCTTCTGTCGGTGTCGGATGGCATAATTGGCGTTGATGAGAGTACTGTTGCGGATGAAGACGAGAAACAATCTGCAATGGTTTGTCGAATTTTTACTTGTTTTGGTATTTAGGGGGAGTAGATGTTTGTACATAGTTATATTTTCAGAAAATACAAAAAACAATAAAAAATGCAAAAATACAAAAACATGATAAAATGAAAAAGAGCTTGTGTATATAGGGAAAATGATAGTACATCAGCTAGACGATTACAGTATGCTAAAGATTTGAAAAGTATAAAAGAATTAAACAATCTTACTAATGATGTGTCGATAGGTTTTCACACATTTAGTAGATTTATTCGGGATATAAACCTAAATTCAAACTTGTGAATTCGTGGGGAACACTACTCGGATATATAGGTAACCCCTGAAATCTCGTTTGAAAGGTCTCGTAATCTGATATACTAGGTCTTTATACTCTATGATGTCTGGGGTATTATTCCGGGACTTCTGCTGAACGGTAGTTCTGACCTAGTCCCTGGCTAATACTTGTTGCAATGCTTGAAACACAGCATTAAACCCTCAGCATGCTGAAACAATAAAATTGATAAATGCTGCTGTTGTAAGCAAAAAGATCCTCTAAAGGGGACACACCGAAAAGTCGAAGCTGATATCTCTCTGCGTATACGGAAGTATCGATCTGAGATCCCTCGGCCCTCGCATACCTAAATTATATACAGACATCATTGTAGTATTCTCACCTGTAAGACTGATTATTGAGATTCTGGATACGGGAGTATATTCAAGAGGTGGGACACATGAATGATCTAAGTTCTTAATTCATCTAAATCGTATCCTGAGTAAATTGAAATTTGTGTGGGAATTTAAGATGGATCAGTATATCGACAATCGAGGTAAATTGTTTAAATCTATGTATGAAATGTAGCTTAACGGTACTTGTGATTTGTCTAAAAAGCTGATATGATTCCCTAACACGCTCATCAAAAATATGTTTGTAAATAGTTTACTTTGTTTACTTTCTTGCAATTTAAGTTTTCTGTATTTCATTTCTTAGTTTAAAACACTTTGATAAAATCCAAAAAGATTTTATTTCTGCTTTATTTTAGACAAACCAAAGTGGAGAGTTGATTGTTGGATTCTCAGATGTTTGAAGCAGATGCAGGAAATTCTGAACTGAAGAATGAGGAGAGCTTACTTTGAAGAAGTTTGAATTGTGTGTAAAGTTAAAACAAGTTCATTAACTTGATACTTGTTATTTTTAGAAAATGTTTGAAATTGTTTTAAAATCAGTTTGTTTGGTCAAAAGATCAACCAAGGTCATTAATTTGGACTTGGTAGATTAATCAAGTGATCAGGGTCATTAACTTGGACCTGAATACTTGAGTGGATTTTTAAAACTGATTAAGTTTGTGGATTATGTTTGAAAGATATGTTTGTAATGTTTATTGGTTGAGTAACAGATTTGATCTTCATTATTCCCAATGGAAGCAAAGTGTCAAAGCTTGAACCAGATATCTCAGATTCAGCATATCGAGAGGGGGAGTCTGTGAAAGGGGGAGTCTGGATCAACAGCATATGGGAATGTGAAGATAGAATGCTTGTGATGAAAAGGCAGAGTTAGAGAAAAGACTAAGACTGAAGACTCAGGAGCTGAAGACTACGTCAACATCCAAGGGGGAGTCTGTTGATGCACGAGAATGTCTGTTGACTACATCTTCATCAAGTCTTAGATCAAGAAAGTCATAATTGGAGCTTATATGTAAAATTAGGGTTTTAGTTTTGATTTTAAATAGTGTTTCAAAGGGTTCCGTTTGAAATCAGTTATGTGTATAAGGGTTCCGTTTGAAACTGTCTCAAACGATGAGGGTTCCGTTTGAACATAGACTTCCGTTTGAGTTCATCGTTTGAACTTTATGTCAAGTTTCAAACGGAAGGGTCCCTATGTCTATATATAGGAGTGTTAGTGTCTCATTTCAAACGGAACGGTACAAGGTCATTGTTAGAGTCACGAAGTGCTGTCGGATTTTCATCAGAATTCATTGTACAAAGCACGTGTTTGTTAATAGAAAGAAAGATTAGAAGATATAAGCTGTTTTGGACATCGTTTACTTTGATTCCGCCTTAGTAATTGATGATGAACATCCTTAACTGACTTTCAGGGTCACATACACGATCCAACACAAAGTTTGTGATGTGGTTGTCGGGTGAGTTTGGATACTAATTCTTTTTATACATATGTAAGAACCCCGCCGCATTGCGGCGGGTACTAATCCTAGTTAATATTAATAATCAAAACAATTTATAACCAACTGAACTAAAAAGTAGATAAACTAAAATCATTGTGATATGTTTTATCCATCAGAAAACATCATCCCTCCAAACTTAAATCTCATTCACAGATAGTATCATGTTGCAATGAAACTAATTAGTCATAACTGGGTGTAAATTTGAGGTTACGTTTACACTGTCATGAGTGGCGAGTGGCTATCTGATTAGGATCATCGCAAGCAAATGGTTCAGGAGCACCTAGAGTCACAATCCATGGGGATATTGTAGTCCCTGCAAAACACCAACAAAAAGGCGGGTACTTGGGTAACTAAATACGCAACACTGATATTAAATTCCCAAAACAGCATTGAGTTCTTACCAAAACTTTTGCTGAAAAACAGACCAAGAGGCACATACTCCCATGCTTGAATGTCCCTTGCTGTATAAACATTGTTTAATCAGTGTTAACCAGCAACCTAAACCGCTAAATATAGCAGTGAGATAGGTACAAAAATGCATACCACTCCATTCATTCATTAGTACTACTCTAAAAATGTGGTCTGCAGCCTCATTAACATCTATTGGCTATCCTATTTCATTTCCTGTTCCAACCATAGCAGCCTTGATGCAATATGCAACAGATAGATTAAAAAGAACCAATATACTAAAAGGATTAGTCATAGATAGTTAGATATGCATTCCAGAAGTGTGGGTTGGGATTATTACCATTTCTAGCTCAAAAGTTTGATATTGAAGCAACATTGAACTGGTTGTTGATCTTCCTTACACTGGTGGTGGGTTCTGGTCGCTCCGACGATTGATAGCGGTAGGCGATTCTTCTCAGCTCTCCACACCACTATCGATACCCTCTTGGGGACCCAGTTATTTAAACTAAATATGTAATCCGGGACCGGTAACCTGATCCTTTGCAGCTGCCTTTTGATACTATCCATCGTGAACACGTCTGACCCGTCTAACTCCCATGAACACTTGTCTATTTGAGACGAAACCGCCACTGACATCAGCATTGAGCCTAAGTCCCATAGTTCTGTGAACTCCTATTGCAGCCCCAACGGTCTAATCCAGACTCATGTTAACGCCAGGTTTCTCAATCATAAATGACCCCTGCATTTACCACCTTGCCATGTTCATTGAACGCCTGCTCAAGTTGGTCGTTATCCACCTGTCATGCCAGATTACCCACAAAGATTTTAAAACACTTCGCTACTACGCATCATTGTGGTTGCGAACTTCTTGGTGCAACTTTGTTTACGACTTTACGCTAAGAAACCTTCCACTTAAATCATGTTTCAAAACATCTTTAAATCATAGTTTGCTCATTATAAAAACTGGTCAAATCTAAAAAAGGTTCACAACAACAGGATTCATGTTAAATAATTCCAATTTCAGCGAGCGAAACCAAAGGTCATAGGCCAGATTTAACACTTACAGATAGTTAATCGCATGCCCAACCCCCTTTTTAACCTTATGAGTTTTTGATGTCCTAAATCGTCTTTGATTTTACGAAACTATATTAGCCTTAGTCTCATTGGGGACTTCTTAATTGGGATTTTAAGTTCTCAGATAACATCTTGTGTCTGTGGTTAGTTACCCAACAAAGTCATAAAAAATGAACTTTTGAAGTAACTATTACTGACCCAAAAACATGAGCATGTAGTTGAGTTACAATCCAATCCAACTCTTTTTAGAAAAAGTAATGTTTGACCTAAAACCAAAAACAGTAGTAGAGGGTCCATCTAACCCAACGCGTTATAGACAAAGTAATTGTTTTGACCAATATCAACCTACCCTACGTCCTAACCTGTGACACCTGTGTCACTTCAACCATCAAACAAATGCCAAACCAATGAAATATTGTATTTCATACTTGGGATTTGTAAAAATATGTGTATCGTTTACACATATCAACTCTTGTTCAATTTCAAGCTTTAAATCGCTTTCTGGAAGGTTATACACGCACTGATGCGTAAATATAACCAGTTTAATACAACGAACACTCCGGAATAGTGAAATAGGCTTAACATACCTTAAATAACCTTTACATAACTTAGAAATAAGTTTTGAAGGCTTTGGTATGGCAAAATCAAGTTAAATCGATTACAGGGACTAAAGTTGACAAACTACGAAAGTATGCCAATTTGAACTGTAATAGACATTCCGGAACATGACCATAAGTTAAACATACCATAAATATCCTTTACATAGCTTAGAAATAGGCTTTGAGGTGTTCGGTATGCTAAAATAAACTTTTGTGTCATTCAGGGACTAAAAGCGTCAAAAAGTGCACAAGTTTGCATTTTCGCGCATAACTTACGTTCTGAATACATCCGGACATCCAAAAATTTATGTAAGCACTAAAATATTTTATTTTAGTGTTTGGCATAAGAAAAATCCATTCGTTTCGTCATTTGGATCGTTTTTCGCGCTTATGCGCATTCCATCGTAATTAAGCGAACATCGCGTTCGTACGGCCAAACGAACCAACCTCCGGCATATTTTTGAGCATGTTTCATGTCCACAATGTTTAGACATCATGTTAGGGCCTTAAAGTTGGCTTAACGGGCCTTAAACATGTCAGAAATGGCTTAAACACATAACAGGGACTGAAACTGCAACATTTGAAACTTGTTTTCTGATCTGAAGAGCTAGGCGGCCCGCCTCAGCCAAGCTTAAATCTTAGGCGGCCCGCCTCAGCCTTCCTGATCAGATAAGAACGCTTAGTCAGCTGATTCCAGCTGTTTAAACCTCATCCACACACTCACAACTGCACATTCAGCTCATTAGGACCATTTTTAAGTTACCACAACTTTGTGACAAGTGTACGCACAAGATTCGAGCACGGTTTCCATGAAACGATCCTAACGGTTCGGGTATTCCTATAAATACCCATCCACCCCAACCTCATTTCTCACAAGAATCTGGATTTGAGAGCTCTAAGTTGAAACCATTGTTTCATACCTGAGTTCTTGGATCGAGATTAGCATTTGGGGACCCTTCGTAAGTATTTTTTCGTTCTTTTATTGCTTTTCGAGTCTTTCGAGTCTGAGAGTCAAACTTTGTTTGACTTTCTGCGTTGACCAGTTGTGGTCAATGCGAAGTTCGTTTGAACTTCGCAACGTGAGTGTAATCACGTTGGTTATAGTCCCTTGGGACTATGCCTACTGATTACCACGTTGTCTAGGGTCGTAGGGTAAGCGATCTAATAAATCGATTATACCTCGAACCCGACCCATTTGGTCGATCATTAGGATCCGACCAAATACATTAGGTGACCATAGTAGGTAGGGAATAACCTTCCGAGGTTATACCCTATGGTCATATCGTTTGAGTAGTTGTATGATAGGTGGTTTATATGCCTTAGGTAAATTACCAGAATACCCTTTTCATGTATAATTGGTAATTAAGCATATGTAACCTAAAATTTTGTCACATAACTGATTATGTAACATGTTTAGGCATATAACACTTGTCATAGGACTAGTTAGGCGGTCCGAACGCGTTTCACGCGAACGACGCGTTAAAGTAGCATAAGCTACCTAAACGGGTCGTAATGGGTCGAAAGCACTTAGATTAAGGTTTCATTTAGTATGTAGGATTTGTTAAACCATATGACACGAGTCTCTATACTCGTTTGGTTTACGAACCCTCATTCTATCCAATCATCCGATTTAGGTCCGGTTATTAACATAGTTACCTATATTAGGTGCCGTTTGATATCCGCGATCTCTAGCATTGTTTGGTTGTTACTCAAGGACTACTAAGCAATCTCAAGTGAGTACATAGACCCCTCTTTTACTGTTTTCCAAACTGTTTTGGGGTGGAACACATGTGCCTACTTGTTACTTTCATGCTTTCCTGTTTTCACATCATATACCTGCTATGTTCGTTAGTACATTATAGTACATGATTTTATTACATCTTATGCTAGGTATGCCCATTGTGTTAGTACATCGTTTTACATTACATTACATGCTACGTATGTCTATTTTTGTATACGTAGTACAGGTCATATGCTACGTATGTCTATTGTTGCATACTTAGTACAGGTCACATGCTACGTATGTCTATTGTTGTATATGTAGTACAGGTCACATGCTACGTATGTCTATTGTTGTATACGTAGTACAGGTCACATGCTACGTATGTCTATTGTTGTATACGTAGTACAGGTCACATGCTACGTATGTCTATTGTTGCATACTTAGTACAGGTCACATGCTACGTATGTCTATTGTTGTATACGTAGTACAGGTCACATGCTACGTATGTCTATTGTTGCATACTTAGTACAGGTCACATGCTACGTATGTCTATTGTCGCGTACTTAGTACATTTGCCATTCATCACAGGCTTACATTTTGGATACATATTACAAGATTTACATTAGACGTGAACATTTTACATCTTGATGGTTTGGTTTGATTAAGTGATTTAAGTAACGAGGCATGTGTAATATGATACAAGCATGGTGGATACGCCGCTGGTACTTCCTATATATAAGTGTTTGTATGGTATTACATATCGTAGCGTTATTTGAATCATTTCAGTTTGAGACATAGAACATTTTATACAAATAACATACTTTTCACAAGACATTGAGTTATAAACAACTTATCTTATACAAACACATTTTTACATGGTTATTCATTTAACCATACACTATTCACTTATTTATACATATCATCTGATCTTATCGTTTTTCAAATGATTTACAAGACAAAGCAAATTACAAGGTTCATGACTAAACATTTTCTCAAACATAAGTCATGAAACCTATTTTCACAAAACCTATGTATCTCACAGGCATTTTTATGCTGACGTACCTATTTTCACATGTGTTTTTCAGGAGCTGTTGCATAAGATGATCAAGATACACATAGGCAGACTTGGGCTTTAGTGACAATAAAAGATGCAAGACTAGTTAATTATGTTGTATTTCCTTGTTTGTTAAGACATTGTAACACCTTTAATCAATAAAACGAAACTTCAATTGCCATGGATTTGAAACAATTAATTCTGTTACAACACTCCCCGACATTTCCGCCACATTTTGTATGTTCTACGTGGTCGGGGTGTGACAGAAAAGATGGTATCAGAGCCAATGGTTATAGGGAATTAGGTTATTAGTAATGCTTTGACCTAGTCTATAACCTTCTTAGGACCCTAACGCGAGTTTACTTGCGTTTAGTCATAAAACAATACCGTCACCTATCCTTAGGCGACGACCACAACAAGAACATAAATTTCAAAACCGCTTTGAAAACTAATCATCTGTTCTAGGATGATTGATTACTAGGTTTTGAACCCTCTGTTATATGGTTTTGAACCCCTTTGAGTTTTCAAAATCTCGTCAAGGTTTTGGGTTTTAAATAATGTGAACATGTGCAAACTGGAAGGGTGAATGCCTGTATTCTGGGTTTTCTGTCTAGGCAAGCACTTCGTATACATCTCATCAGACGCGAGACCAGTTGTGCTTACCTGGGAATTCTTGGGATGAGTGTTCACTTATAGGCGAGCATGTCTTCGCGATACATTATTTTTGACCTATTTACTTTGATAAATCACCGAGGTCGTTTGTTGCTTTGTAGTAACAAACAAATGACCACTACCCTTGCTTTCATCAGATTTGTTTCATCTCATTCTTTTCGTCTAATTCTTTCACTCGTTTCCTTTCATGTTTCCTCTTTTAGAATGCCTCCACGACGCGAAAACCCGGTATCTATTGATGAGCTGGCAGCTGTCATTACACAGCAAATGACTGCTGCAATCCCGAACGTCGTTGCTCAATGTTACCAAGCTATCAACAACAATAATGCCCTCTGCAACTTCAAGACGTTCAACTCGGCCAAGCCATCAAAGTTTTCTGGGTCTTAAGGAGCAACAGCACTTCTGCAATGGTTCGAGAGTCTAGAGAGCACCTTCAGGCATGTACAATGTCCAAATGAGCGAAAGGTAGATTTCGCATCTAGTGTCTTTGAGAAACGAGCTTTGACGTGGTGGAACGGTGTGGTGAGAGATAGGGGTGCCGAAGTGGCACTGGCCCAAACTTGGGAAGAACTTCGAGCACTGATGATGAAGGAATTCTGTCCTCGTCACGAGATCAGGGCATTGGAAAGGGAATTCGACGATCTTAAGCAAGACAGCGGTGAACATCGAGCATACACCGATCGATATGAGGAGCTGAGCCTGTTGTGTCCTACTATGGTTACGCCTTTGGATAAGGCGATCGAAAAATACATTGATGGTCTCCCTGACTCAGTTCAGGACATTGTTACTGGTAGTAACCCCACTACGGTTAGGCAGGCCATTGAGCTATCTGCAACCTTGACTGAATCTCAGATCAGGAAACGTAAGCTTTTCCGAAAGGGTGACAAGAAACCGGTCGAGGAATCGAAGCCAATCGAGGAATCAAAGACCATGGATGAACAGTCTGGATCCCTTGAGCGGTCAAAGAAGCGAAAGGCTTCTCAGAACTTTGCCATGGTTACTCATAATGATCAAGCCGTCCCCAACCAACCAGCTCAACCCCGTACTAGGAAGCCATACAATGGAACTTCACCCTTGTGCAACCAATGTGGCCTACATCATCATGCCAATGTGAAGTGCCGCGAATGCCAAATTTGTGGACGTAAAGGTCATACAGCAAAAGTTTGCGTAGCAGCAGTTGCACCAAATCAAGCTAACAACAATCCTGCTCAAGCTCGTTTTCCCCCAGGTTCTTGCTACAAGTGTGGCGAGATGGGACATTTCCGAAGAAATTGCCCAAAGCTTGCTAATGCTAATCCAGCACAGAGATGAGCATCTGACCGACTAGAAGACAACACTCTTTAGAAATAACCACATCTTATGTATTATTTTCTCTTGTTGTCAAGGTCCATGAAACAGTTGTTAACATTGTTTATAAATAAATCTTTTATTTACATTGCAATGTATTTATGTGATTATATGTATAAACAACATATCCCTTACAATACCGACAATCAAGGAATCATATTCCTTGAAAAGCAAACTACCCCCAAAATTCTTCCATTTTACATTCTCTTGCGTTTTCCATAAAGGTCCTAAGTACCCGTCTCTTGCAAAGAAACGAAGTACAAGGTGCAAGTTATAATTCTGTACGAATACCCCAAGTACCACTATAAATTCTTAATAGGGTACCCAAGGGTATTTCCGTATGTCCTAAATTATTGTGTACCTTAATTCGAATATTGCGTTTTCCTGAAAACGAAAATCGAATTTTTGGTAGATCATCCTATCTTCATGGATGGATTCTTGAAATAATTAAAGTGCCAAATGAAATCCATGAATTGGATTCCTGGTGTACTTTAAGTACCCGCGTCCAAAGATAACAAATTAATAACCAAGTTAAACAACTATGTGATTATGTGCTTATGTGTTTCCTTTTATGTTTTTGGTGTAATCCAAGTTTTGTTATCCAAATCCTCGTAGAATCTTCCATATCTTTGTATAAGGAAATTCATAGTAGGATATCCAAAGGTACTATATTAAATCCTCAATGGGATTTTACGTAATAGTAAAGACCCTCGGATTATATTGTACTATTCCATAATTAGACCCCTGAGTGGTCTAGTTAAACAGATTGATCCAAAAATCTGGTTAGAAATATCATGTGATGAGATAGCTGAAAGGACTCCTTGGTGGCCTAATTAAAAAGATCAATTGTCGATCAAATTAAAAGGACCCTATGGTAGTCTAGTCACACTCATCACAGGTTTGATTTTCCTCCCCTAAAACATTTCAAGACAAACTGTGCGGACTATGCAAGGAGTTACGTAATTATGGATGCATACATAATTATGGAATTCAGTGCACAGAAACCACAGCAAGTTTTGTCATGTATCTGGAGTTAACTATGTTCATTTTTGTTTCTGAAGAAATGGTGAAAAATGACTCATTCTGTTCATTTTTGTTTCTGAAGAAATGGTGAAAAATGACTCATTCTGTTCATTTTTGTTTCTGAAGAAATGGTGAAAAATAACTCATTCTGTTCATTTTTGTTTCTGAAGAGGTTGTGAAAAATGACTCGTTCTGTTCATTTTTGTTTCTGAAGAAATGGTGAAAAATGACTCATTCTGTTCATTTTTGTTTCTGAAGAAATGGTGAAAAATGACTCATTCTGTTCATTTTTGTTTCTGAAGAGGTTGTGAAAAATGACTCATTCTGTTCATTTTTGTTTCTGAAGAAATGGTGAAAAATGACTCATTCTGTTCATTTTTGTTTCTGAAGATGTTGTGAAAAATGACTCATTCTGTTCATTTTTGTTTCTAAAGATGTTGTGGAAAATGACTCATTCTGTTCATTTTCGTTTCTAAAGAAATCGTGGAAAATGATTCGTTTCGTTCATTTTCGTTAACTCATTTCCGTTCATTTTCGTTGCTGAAGAATATCCATCGAGGGAAATGAATATCCTTGTTTATTCCTTCATGTTCCATTTTCTAAAGAATGCCTGTTGAAAATAACTCCGTCCATTTTTCATTTTTGAAAAATGTCCGTTAAAGAGAAATAACAGGATTATGCCTTGCTTATCTTTGATGGTTATTTAACACAAAGTCACAAATAGACTCCTACGAATGAATTTCGGGACGAAATTTCCTAAAGTAGGGGAGACTGTGACACCCGTGTCACTTCAACCATAAAACAAATGCCAAACCAATGAAATATTGTATTTCATACTTGGGATTTGTAAAAATATGTGTATCGTTTACACATATCAACTCTTGTTCAATTTCAAGCTTTAAATCGCTTTCTGGAAGGTTATACACGCACTGATGCGTAAATATAACCAGTTTAATACAACGAACACTCCGGAATAGTGAAATAGGCTTAACATACCTTAAATAACCTTTACATAACTTATAAATAAGTTTTGAAGGCTTTGGTATGGCAAAATCAAGTTAAATCGATTACAGGGACTAAAGTTGACAAACTGCGAAAGTATGCCAATTTGAACTGTAATAGACATTCCGGAACATGACCATAAGTTAAACATACCATAAATATCCTTTACATAGCTTAGAAATAGGCTTTGAGGTGTTCGGTATGCTAAAATAAACTTTTGTGTCATTCAGGGACTAAAAGCGTCAAAAAGTGCACAAGTTTGCATTTTCGCGCATAACTTACGTTCTGAATACATCCGGACATCCAAAAATTTATGTAAGCACTAAAATATTTTATTTTAGTGTTTGGCATAAGAAAAATCCATTCGTTTCGTCATTTGGATCGTTTTTCGCGCTTATGCGCATTCCATCGTAATTAAGCGAACATCGCGTTCGTACGGCCAAACGAACCAACCTCCGGCATATTTTTGAGCATGTTTCATGTCCACAATGTTTAGACATCATGTTAGGGCCTTAAAGTTGGCTTAACGGGCCTTAAACATGTCAGAAATGGCTTAAACACATAACAGGGACTGAAACTGCAACATTTGAAACTTGTTTTCTGATCTGAAGAGCTAGGCGGCCCGCCTCAGCCAAGCTTAAATCTTAGGCGGCCCGCCTCAGCCTTCCTGATCAGATAAGAACGCTTAGTCAGCTGATTCCAGCTGTTTAAACCTCATCCACACACTCACAACTGCACATTCAGCTCATTAGGACCATTTTTAAGTTACCACAACTTTGTGACAAGTGTACGCACAAGATTCGAGCACGGTTTCCATGAAACGATCCTAACGGTTCGGGTATTCCTATAAATACCCATCCACCCCAACCTCATTTCTCACAAGAATCTGGATTTGAGAGCTCTAAGTTGAAACCATTGTTTCATACCTGAGTTCTTGGATCGAGATTAGCATTTGGGGACCCTTCGTAAGTATTTTTTCGTTCTTTTATTGCTTTTCGAGTCTTTCGAGTCTGAGAGTCAAACTTTGTTTGACTTTCTGCGTTGACCAGTTGTGGTCAATGCGAAGTTCGTTTGAACTTCGCAACGTGAGTGTAATCACGTTGGTTATAGTCCCTTGGGACTATGCCTACTGATTACCACGTTGTCTAGGGTCGTAGGGTAAGCGATCTAATAAATCGATTATACCTCGAACCCGACCCATTTGGTCGATCATTAGGATCCGACCAAATACATTAGGTGACCATAGTAGGTAGGGAATAACCTTCCGAGGTTATACCCTATGGTCATATCGTTTGAGTAGTTGTATGATAGGTGGTTTATATGCCTTAGGTAAATTACCAGAATACCCTTTTCATGTATAATTGGTAATTAAGCATATGTAACCTAAAATTTTGTCACATAACTGATTATGTAACATGTTTAGGCATATAACACTTGTCATAGGACTAGTTAGGCGGTCCGAACGCGTTTCACGCGAACGACGCGTTAAAGTAGCATAAGCTACCTAAACGGGTCGTAATGGGTCGAAAGCACTTAGATTAAGGTTTCATTTAGTATGTAGGATTTGTTAAACCATATGACACGAGTCTCTATACTCGTTTGGTTTACGAACCCTCATTCTATCCAATCATCCGATTTAGGTCCGGTTATTAACATAGTTACCTATATTAGGTGCCGTTTGATATCCGCGATCTCTAGCATTGTTTGGTTGTTACTCAAGGACTACTAAGCAATCTCAAGTGAGTACATAGACCCCTCTTTTACTGTTTTCCAAACTGTTTTGGGGTGGAACACATGTGCCTACTTGTTACTTTCATGCTTTCCTGTTTTCACATCATATACCTGCTATGTTCGTTAGTACATTATAGTACATGATTTTATTACATCTTATGCTAGGTATGCCCATTGTGTGCGTTACTTAGTACATCGTTTTACATTACATTACATGCTACGTATGTCTATTGTTGTATACGTAGTACAGGTCATATGCTACGTATGTCTATTGTTGCATACTTAGTACAGGTCACATGCTACGTATGTCTATTGTTGTATACGTAGTACAGGTCACATGCTACGTATGTCTATTGTTGTATACGTAGTACAGGTCACATGCTACGTATGTCTATTGTTGTATACGTAGTACATGTCACATGCTACGTATGTCTATTGTTGCATACTTAGTACAGGTCACATGCTACGTATGTCTATTGTTGTATACGTAGTACAGGTCACATGCTACGTATGTCTATTGTTGCATACTTAGTACAGGTCACATGCTACGTATGTCTATTGTCGCGTACTTAGTACATTTGCCATTCATCACAGGCTTACATTTTGGATACATATTACATGATTTACATTAGACGTGAACATTTTACATCTTGATGGTTTGGTTTGATTAAGTGATTTAAGTAACGAGGCATGTGTAATATGATACAAGCATGGTGGATACGCCGCTGGTACTTCCTATATATAAGTGTTTGTATGGTATTACATATCGTAGCGTTATTTGAATCATTTCAGTTTGAGACATAGAACATTTTATACAAATAACATACTTTTCACAAGACATTGAGTTATAAACAACTTATCTTATACAAACACATTTTTACATGGTTATTCATTTAACCATACACTATTCACTTATTTATACATATCATCTGATCTTATCATTTTTCAAATGATTTACAAGACAAAGCAAATTACAAGGTTCATGACTAAACATTTTCTCAAACATAAGTCATGAAACCTATTTTCACAAAACCTATGTATCTCACAGGCATTTTTATGCTGACGTACCTATTTTCACATGTGTTTTTCAGGAGCTGTTGCATAAGATGATCAAGATACACATAGGCAGACTTGGGCTTTAGTGACAATAAAAGATGCAAGACTAGTTAATTATGTTGTATTTCCTTGTTTGTTAAGACATTGTAACACCTTTAATCAATAAAACGAAACTTCAATTGCCATGGATTTGAAACAATTAATTCTGTTACAACACTCCCCGACATTTCCGCCACGTTTTGTATGTTCTACGTGGTCGGGGTGTGACATAACCCGCTCAGCTTTAATATGCAGTGAATTAGACAAAATTACCTATTTCTTGGAATTGCCATGTAGATATAGAGCAAAATGAATTTCATGCATCAAACGTTAAATCATGCTTATAGTATACAAAATTACCTGATGGTTTTTCATGTCGGTAAGTTGCAGATTCATCAATCTTCTATCTTGAAACTCGATTGCTTGTTGTATTTCTTGCTCCTCTATTTTTCTTCGTATCATCATCTCATGATTAAACATTCAAGCACCTATAATGATTAAAAAAATTGAAGATCAAACACACAAAATTTGAAATAAATAAGCTCAAAATGTTTATGTTTACACTCACCTAATGGTTTATGATCGAACGGTTCAGCGGATTCGAGTGCGGTTGGACTCAAACAACTGGAAAAATCGCCTCTTTCAATTTGTTGCTGATGCTTCCTACACAAAATATTTATTAACAAATTTAAGACGAATAATCAAATATGTTTTAAAAGAAATCGAAAATATTCATTCATACTTGTCGGGTATTTTTCCCCTTTCTTTATATGGCTTAACGAGCACCCGTGAATCACAAACAAAGTGTGGGTTTCCCTTTGCCAAAATCGCTTTAACGGTCTCTGGAAGCACAAACGTAACAAACCCGAACATCCATTTTTGCTGATACGGGATCCTCACATCTTGAACCGGTCCAGACATGGTTAATAAACATTCAAAAAATCTCTTATAAACGGAAAAAAAACAATCAAATCAAAATAACACAGTTGCGAATCAAATCATTAACTACTTGAATCAAATCATCAACAGTGAAGAAAGAGGTGATTAAATCCAGCAAATGCCTTCAAATTTCGAATCGCTTAACAAAAAATTAGAAAATACCTTAAACTCTGCTTCCATCGCGTCGATCTACGAGACCTTTGAGCAGTCTCAATCGGTTCACACTGGCGATTAACTACCTGAATTAAATCATCAACAGTGAAGAAATAAGTGATTAAATCCAGCAAAACCCTTCAAATTTCAAATCGCTTAACAAAAAATTAGAAAATACCTTAAATTCTGCTTCCATCGCACAATTTTGAAGTTGAAAGAAACCCTAATGTAGTTGATGGAGTGAAAAGTCTGCGATTCTTCTTCCTCGTCAAATTATTACATGCTTTTATTAGGGTTCTTTTAGAATTCCATGTGAAATCCCAAAATTAACCTTGTAGTGTCTTAAAACTTTGCTCTTGAATGGCTTTAAGCACCTTGTACATATTGCTTTAAAATTGATACGCGTGGTAAAATTACCATCTTGTACATCACTTTTCCTTTTTAATATATTATAGATATCTATAAGAATCATATGCATTGTATGGGTTAAATAAATATAATTATATATACCAAATAATAAAAACTTATATTTTTAAAACCATGTGTATTACACGGGTTGAATAAATATAATTTTATATACTAAATAATAAGAATATTACATTTAAAAAAACTAATGGATATACTCGGACCGGTACGCGATAAATATGGTGATTGAGGAGGTGATTATTGAAAAGATTATAAAGTGGTCAAACATGTTATTCAAGAAGCAAATAAGCAGGCATCTGAGTGATAAAATATAAATTATATATAAAAAACTCGTAATAAATCTAATTTTATATATAAAGTAATATTGAAAGTTATACACAATTTGTTTAAAAATTACATAATAAAATCGATATAATAATTTTTTTAATAATGAAAATAAAAATAAGTATATATTAATATAAAGTTTGGTTTTAGTGATAAATAACTTGGTTATTTGAAAATATCTTAAAGAGTTAATTACATAGTTAGTCCCTGTGGTTTGCAAAAAATAACAACCTTAGGTACTAATAGTTTAGAATCACATTCTAGGGTATTAACTTTTCATTTTGTAACGTTTGAGGGTATTAGCACTGTTTAAAGGCTTAAAATCACATTTTATTAGTACCCTCAAACGTTACAAAATGAAAAATTAATACCCTCAAACGTTACAAAATGAAAAGTTAATACCCTCAAACGTTACAAAATGAAAAGTTAATACCCTAGAATGTGATTTTAAACTATTAGTACCTAATGTTGTTATTTTGTGCAAACCACAGGGACTAACTATGTAATTAACTCTATCTTAAATTAACAATTTAAATTTAAGAATAATATTTTATTGGAAAAATAGAAGTATTCTATTTGACATTGACAGTAGGATAAGATTTAATACTAATTTTTATTTATTTAATAAATATAAGATAGAAAAAAATATATGAATGAATAGTTGGGAGGTTGTATGATGATAAATCGGTTAACTTTATTATAATGTCATATGCCTTTAGTTATATATTTTTTGAATTATTTAAAAAAAACTTAAGACTTTGTTATTGTTAGTAAAATCAATGATTTTATATTTGTAATTTTGGTTGGTATTATTTTTATTAAAAAAGTGCATATTATACATATAATTATATTGTGTCTTAAGTTGTTGACGTCATCCAAAATGTTTTTCGATTTTATGTCTAGCATTATATATACTATGGTAAAAGTTTATAGTTTATTAGAGATAATTACATCATCGGAAAGAATATGAGTAAATTTGTATATTATAAATAAAAAGTAGGTGTCTGTAAAAAAGAAGTAATAACTTGGGTAAAAGAAAACTAAAACTTGTAATTGTTATATGACACGTTAGGTAATATAAACAACGAAAATAATATGATATAGAAAATCAATTAAATAATATTATAAATGAGAAGTATACATTAAATTTAAACTAAATAATTATTATCTATAATTAAGTAAAAGATATTAAACTAAATAATATTTAGTATGAGAGGTATCTATAATTAATTAGAAGAGATTAAAGTAAATAATAATTATCTATAAGAGATTAAACTCAATAATATTTAATAGGAGAGTTATTATAAACTTTATTCAAACCTATAAATATACACGTAATATATTTTATAATTTACATTCGTATTACCGTCGTAAACTGCAAATTTACAAATTTGTTTGTTATAAATGTAAATGTACACGACATTTATTTTATTGTATTAAGTGTTTATTTTATATTATTTTTATTATTTAATGGATTATATAAATTTTAAAAAAGTTGAATAATATTTACTTTGCATTAGGTTATCTATAATACATGCTTTAATATGATGACAAGTACGCGATAAATATGGTGATTGAGGAGGTGATTATTGAAAAGAAGATAAAGTGGTCAAACATGTTATTCAAGAAACAAATAAGCAGGCATTTCAGTGATAAAATATAAATTATATATAAAAAACTCGTAATAAATCTAATTTTATATATAAAGTAATATTGAAAGTTATACACAATTTGTTTAAAAATTACATAATAAAATCGATATAATAATTTTTTTAATAATGAAAATAAAAATAAGTATATATTAATATAAAGTTTGGTTTTGGTGATAAATAATTTGGTTATTTGTAAATATCTTAAATTAACAATTTAAATTTAAGAATAATATTTTATTGGAAAAATAGAAGTATTCTATTTGACATTGACAGTAGGATAAGATTTAATACTAATTTTTATTTATTTAATAAATATAAGATAGAAAAAAAAATATCAATGAATAGTTGGGAGGTTGTATGATGATAAATCGGTTAACTTTATTATAATGTCATATTCCTTTAGTTATATATTTTTTGAATTATTTAAAAAAAAAACTTAAGACTTTGTTATTGTTAGTAAAATCAATGATTTTATATTTGTAATTTTGTTTGGTATTATTTTTATTAAAAAGTACATATTATACATATAATTATATTGTGTCTTAAGTTGTTGATGTCATCCAAAATGTTTTTCGATTTTATGTCTAGCATTATATATACTATGGTAAAAGTTTATACTTTATTAGAGATAATTACATCATTGAAAAGAATATGAGTAAATTTGTATATTATAAATAAAAAGTAGGTGTCTGTCAAAATGAAGTAATAATTTTGGTAAAAGAAAACTAAAACTTGTAATTGTTATATGACACGTTAGGTAATATAAACAACGAAAATAATATGATATAGAAAATCAATTAAATAATATTATAAATGAGAAGTATACATTAAATTTAAACTAAATAATAATTATCTATAATTAAGTAAAAGAGATTAAACTAAATAATATTTAGTATGAGAGGTATCTATAATTAATTAGAAGAGATTAAAGTAAATAATAATTATCTATAAGAGATTAAACTCAATAATATTTAATAGGAGGGTTATTATAAACTTTATTCAAACCTATAAATATACACGTAATATATTTTATAATTTACATTCGTATTACCGTCGTAAACTGCAAATTTACAAATTTGTTTGTTATAAAGGTAAATGTACACGACATTTATTTTATTGTATTAAGTGTTTATTTTATATTATTTTTATAATTTAATGGATTATATAAATTTTAAAAAGTTGAATAATATTTACTTTGCATTAGGTTATCTATAATACATGCTTTAATATGATGACAAGTGTCCTCTAAATGGTTTCTTTTATTATATAGTATAGAAGAGATGTATAAATAGATTCACCCAAACATTTATTCATCGAGGTTCTTTTATGTCAACCGTGTGTATATTATCACTTTTCATAGGATTATGGATCTTTTTTTTTTTTGCAAGACTAGTCATGTTTGTAATTCTTCATTCATAACCTTGGTGCTAAAATTGAAAAACCGAATATCTTTAACTGACTATCGACGAATAGGCCTTAGTGGTTGCATAGCTAAGGTAATCTCTAAGATATTGGCCAAGTAGAAACAATTTTTTTATATAAATAAAACACCACTTACATGTTGAAGTGGGTTGAAAAACCGTTTTATTTGATGTGTCAATGATGTATAGATGATATATTTATAATGTATAAATAAATTCACCCTAACATTTATTTATAGAGGTTCTTTCATGTCAACCGTGTGTATATTATCACTTTTCATAGGGTTATGGATCATTTTTTATGGCAAGACTAGTCATGGTGGTAATTCTTCATTCATAACCTTGGTGCTAAAATTGAAAACCGAATTTCTTTAACTGATTGTCAACGGATTAGCCTGTTGGCTAAGTAGAAACGATTTTTTATATAAATAATATACCACTTACATGTTGAAGTGTGTTGAAAGACCATTGTATTTGATGTGTCAATGATGTATAGATGGTATATCTTTAACGTATAAATAGAATCACCCAAACATTTATTAATAGAGGTTCTTTTACGTCAACCATGTGTATATTATCACTTTTCATAGGGTTAGGGATCTTTGTTATGGCAAGACTAGTCATGGTTGTAATTCTTCATTCATAACATTGGTGCTAAAATTGAAAATCAAATATCTTTAATTGCCTATTGTCGGATAAGCCTTAGTGGTTGCATAGCTAAGGTAATCTATAACATGTTGGCTACGTAGAAACGATTTTTTTATATTAATAAAATACCACTTACATGTTTAAGTGGGCTGAAAACCCATTTTATTTGATATGTCAATGATGTATAGATGGTATGTCTATAATGTATAAACTAGTAGGAATCCCGCGATGCTGCAGGGGGCGACAATTTTCAAGGCGTTATTCATTTACGTTAGTTGTATTTATGTTGGTTTTCTTATTCATAGAATCGGTGTGATCTATCCATGTCATAAGTGTAACACCCCGAAAATATTAGAAATTGATATTTATTTACACACACACACATATATATATATATATAGGGTAGGGATATGGTAAAAAGTGTCTAAAATGTAAGAAGGGTAAGAAGTGTTTTAAACCATTGGATATTTGATCTAATGGTTGAGATTAATAGGGTATAAAAATGTAAATTGTGTTTTAATTAGAGCGACCTTATGTAAAATTGAAGGGCAATAGTGACTTTTTAAATGTTTGAAATATGGTAACCGTAACCTACACAACTAAAAACTCCTATATTCACTCATTTTTCCTTAAATATCGGAATTAATGATTCACCTTAATTGTAGGATGTCTTTGGTTGCATATTCTTCATACGTTATCATAAAGAGATCTATAATCAGATTCATGGCGTGGTGTTTTAAAACAACTGGATAAATTGACTATGATTCAAGTCATGGTGTTTTATCTGGAGACATTGTTCATGGCGTGGTGTTTTATCAATACAAAACATTCCTAGATTTTAAAACACCATGACTATGATTCAAGTCATGGTGTTTTATCAGGAGACATTGTTCATGGCGTGGTGTTTTATCAATACAAAAACATTCCCAGATTTTAAAACATCATGACTATGATTCAAGTCATGGTGTTTTATCTGGAGACATTGTTCATGGTGTGGTGTTTTAAACATCTATGATTCAAGATTATACAAAATAAAACACTATTAATGAGGATAAAACACTATGAAAGGAACAGTATATTACATGATAAAACACTATAGAAAGATATAACACTATCTGTTTCCTGTAAGACACTATACAGAATAAACAATATTGATGGGGATAAAACACTATGAAAAGGAGATTAAAAGATACCTGTACATAATATAACACTATTGACTGGGGAATATAACACTACAACAAGAACTTACCGTAAACAATTAAATGTATAGAACAAATCGAATTCGAATCACATCCTATCGCCTGATATTTTTGGCAGTTATCTTTGGAAATCAATTAATTGATAAGAATGAACAATTACTAATATACCCTTTTGAATTAATTAAGTTAAGGGACACTTGTCATTCCCAAATTATTTCTCACACTTCTTACAAAAGTTGGACTTTTTACATGATCCTCTACCTATATTATATATATATATATATATATATGTTGGTTTAACCAAAGAATAACGTGACTAGGATTAATTAACCTAGTTGAAAATATCTAGTGAATAATAAAGAAAACTTGAAATGTTGATATTTGATAAAACTTGAAAATACCTTGAGGGACCAAAGTGGCCAAGTTTGAAAGTGAAAATACTTATAGGTAAAATAGACTAAAAACACACACTTGGTGTGTGTTTTGGTCGACACTTTCACAGAGCCAAGAAAGGGGCTCTTTCTTTGAACACTAAATCACAAGATACAATCAAATTCAACAAGGAAATCAAGTCTAAATAAAAAACCAAGCTGAAATTAGTGATCACTCAAGTGAGGAGATCATAAGGTATGTCTAATTTTCATATTTGGTGAAGTTATGATTTTATGATGAACACTCAAAATCAAATTCTGGAATGAATGTTAAAAGAATGAGTGATATTGTGATGAATCCATGTCTAGGAACAAACCCTAGTCGAAAAATTGATGAATTAAGATTGAGAAATATGAATTTCATAACCATCCATATATGTGTAAGTGGGTTTTTATATCATTTATGATGCAAGATAGTGATATTGTTCATGAATACTAGACCACGGGTTTGATTTTGATAACATAAACTTGGTTAAAAGTTAGTAATGGACTTGATAAAAGTAGTATAAAAATCTTGCCTTTAAGGTGTTTGTTAAAATTCCTAAACGATGTTTATAAGTTGAAATTTTGAAAGAAACGTGTAATCGATGAATTTGATAAATCGCGTGTAATATGTGATAACAAGAGTTCTAAACATGGTGTTGGTTGAACTCTATAGGCAAAGAGGGTGAATTTTCAAGGGGTCAAGTTGGAGCGGACGCGTGCTTGAAGGATAAGCTTTGAAGGTACGTAACTTTTAGTTTCGTTACATTATGCATAAACATTGCTCCATCCGAGATGCAAGAGCTTTCGAATCAACTGCAAGAGCTGCTACTCAAGGGAATTTATCGGGTCGAGCTTCTCACCCTGGGGAGCTCCAGTGATGTTTGTTAAAAAGAAAGACGGCAGTTTCTGTATGTGTATTGACTACAGGGAGTTAAATAAGTTAACCATCAAGAATCGATATCCCTTGCCGAGGATTGATGACTTGTTAGCCCAATTACAAGGTTCTAGCTACTACTCCAAGATCGACTTGAGATCGGGATATCATCAACTGCGAATACAAGAAGAAAGTATCCCTAAAACGAACTTTAGGACTCGCTATGGGCATTACGAGTTCCTTGTCATGACGTTTGGCTTAACAAACGCACCGGTGGTATTCATGGACCTCATGAATTGGGTGTGTAAGCCGTATCTGGATAAGTTCGTAATGGTGTTTATTGATGACATCCTTATATACTCGAGGACCAAGGAAGAACATGAGCAACACCTGCAAGCTATCTTGGAACTGTTAAAGAAAGAAAAACTGTATGCAAAGCTGTCAAAATGCGAATTTTGGATTCGCGAGGTGCAATTCTTAGGACACGTGGTGAATGAGAATGGAATTCATGTTAACCCTGCCAAGATTGAGGTGATCAAAACAGGAAAGTCCTAAAGACGCCAACTGAGATACTGCAATTTCTGGGGTTAGCGGGCTACTACAGACGATTCATAAAGAACTTTTCAAAGATTGCTCAACCGCTAACAACCTTAAACCAGAAGGATAAGAGATTCGATTGGGGTGAAGCACAAGAAGCAGCATTTTAGACGTTGAAGGATAAACTCTACGACGCACCTATCTTGTCTTTACCTAACGGTACCGATGGATTTGTGGTTTATTGTGATGCTTCTCGATAAGGTTTTGGTTGCATGTTGATGCAACGAGACAAAGTCGTCGCGTACGCGTCACATCAATTGAAGGTGCATGAGAAGAACTATACAGCGCACAACCTTGAGTTAGGAGCTATGATATTTGCGTTGAAGATCTGGCGTCATTACTTGTATGGTACTCGTTGCACGATCTTTACAGACCCTAAAAGTTTGCAGCACATCTTTGATCAGAAGGATTTAAACTTGAGACAGCGGAGACAGGTCGAGCTGTTGAATGATTACGATTGTGAGATTAAGTATGTAACACCTCGCAAAATCAAGACTAATATAATGAAGACACGTGTCATGGACTTTAAACATGTAACGGAATGATCTTGAGGGAATAAAATTGTCAAACAATGTAAATATGTTAGTAAAAGGATCTAAAGTGTCAACATGCCATTCTTGTGCCTCTGATTGACCTCATACGACGTTCGTATTCTTTAATGAATGAATTGTCGAACATTGGAAGTCGTTTGTGCTCAAAATAAGGATCTTACAAAACATAAGGGTTAAAAGTGTCAACATGTTAAAAGTAACCTCTGAGTGACCTTTTAGCGATCCCAAAAACATTGTAATAATTATATATTTTATTCTCAAGAATATTGGATATTAATTTTGTGGAGTTTCGAAGATAACAAGACTTTACGGGTGATCCTACGACTAACCAGGAGCTTAACGGAGTTAGTTTACAACCCAAGGCCCTAAATAGTTAACTATGGGGGTCCTAAATGCAATAAATGGAAGTAAAATAAAGTTTAATTGGACCAGGGACTGAAATTGCAAACTTGGCAAACTGGTTACCGGAAATTTCCCTTTACGCGGGCCGCGTAAACCTTAGGCCAACTCTTACGCGGGCCGCGTAAGAGTGCCAGATGCAGAAAAATCTGCACAGCTGCAGGTTAGTCAGTTCCACCGCCTTTGCATGCTAAATTTCGATACCAGGGACTATGCCAACAGATTTTCATGCACTAGGGACACTTGTTAACATCATGGATCAGTATAGGGTCATGCGGAATGATCTTGTGAAGTGAAAAGTCCTATATAAAGGCTCTTGTTCAAGAATTCATTTGCACACTCTCAAATTTCTCATTCAAACTCTTGCTCTGGAGCTTCCTGGAGTTCAAACAAGCTTTCCTCAGTTCTATTTTCGTGCTAAGGACCATAGTAAGTGTTCTTAGCCTCTTAAGTTCAAATCTTTTTATTTAAAAGACCAAAAGTCAAAGCTATCGTAATTAAGCTTTGACTTAGTGATTAATCACTAATGGTCCAGCCATTTTTCAAATTGAAAGTGGCTATGAGTTGGTAATTATGTAGGTAATAAACCCTTAAAAGGGCACCCACTGATTATCACTCTAACTTAGTCAATTGTCGGGTCAAACTTATTTATAAAAAGTCAACAGAATCAATTTTTGCAAATAAATTCATAACTAACAATGCAGAGGTTATGGAACATATTTTAACACTAAAATAACTTGGTAAATAATATAAGAACATGTCTAAGCATGTTCAACCCGACACTTCTGAGTTTAGGCTCGGTTCGGAACCGAAAGTCGCAAAAGTAGACTTTTGCTTTGACTTTCAGTTCTGACCCGATTTAGCTTGTTTTAGATATTCCTTAAGGTTCCTTTAGGACCACATTATAGATTAGTATAACCCTCTGAGGTTATACAGCATGGTTCTTTTGTAATCCGATTAATTTGCATGTTCCGTTAAATGCTTAAATATTGACCGTTATGCCCTTTTGATATTAAAACGAGATTTTTGAAAATGTGAGAGGACAAAAACCTTTATTACTGATATTTAAGTATGTCCTAAAAATTTGACTTCAGTTTATGGTCTAAATTAGGAGTTATGCTCAATATCGTAAATTGAAAGCTTTTTATTAAGTAAACGACATTTTTGGCATAAAACCCATTTAAACCCAAATTTTTACACCAAAACTTTTACCCACTGATGTAATATAATATTTAGGGATTTTTGGAAATTTTTATTAAATTTTAAACTAATCATAACATAGAGTTCTTGCATCGGCTCGGTAATTGACGATAATGCCCTGTTTGCTAATAAAATGAGTTTTACACATCCTTTACATTTCAAACCTTTTTCTATTGATTTTAGACAATAAATAAGTTATTTTAAACTGTAAAAGCTGGTCAAAATCCCAGATTTCCTTAATCAACCCGAATATCGTCAAATACCGACTTTTATGCGATTTAAGCGCATAGTATGGTTTAAAACCATATTAGGCACCTAAAGCCTGTTACCTACTGATGTTATGGATAAATTTTTATACTTTAACAGTAAGTAAAGTTTTGAACTCAGATTTCCAAATTTGACCCTTAAAGCATATGTGAAATGACCAAAATGCCCATTCGGTGCATACTTTGGTCATAATCAGTGTTGTAAGAATCGCTAGGCGCTAGTCGGGCGGTGGGGTACCGACTAGCGATTAATCGAGATTAATAGGGATTAATCAGAATTAATCGGATTGAGATTTTTATATGTAATTTTTAGTTACATATATACATATGCATTTTTATGTGTAGTTTTTTAAAGTAGACATGTTTTAACCCCTCATTAACCCATTTTTCAAGTAATTGGAAGGAATTTATATGGTTTGGTCAAAATTTGGCAGGCATCTAGCCAAAATTTAACCAGAATAGGACCGACATTGACTGCCTAGCTATTAATCGGCCATTAATCGGTAAGCCTCCGATTAGTTATTAATCGGCGACTAATCGGAGACTAGTCGGGATTTTTACAACCATGGTCATAATAGATAAATTTCACATATGTATGGTATCTTACTGATATGACCCACTAAAATAAATATTTTTACTGATTATTTTAGACCAGAATCTCAGATTGTTATTTAACCTCTTTTAAAATCTTTAAAATGACCCAAATACCCCTACGGGGCTTAAATTGATTTTAAATTCGTTTTGGGCATAATGGAAGGTATTCTACTGATATCACAACATATTTAAGGCATATTAACTTGTGAAACCTGTTCATGACTCATTTGGTTACCCGTTATGCATTTTTCACGTTCGGTACGGTTTATGTAACTAGTTTGCATAAATTAACCGAAACGGGTCAAACCTTATCATTTTTACCTCAAAATCCAGAATGTGTTTAGTTTACCCATATTATACAAGTCTTCATACTTTTCGGGTCTAAATCACATTCTAATCCGGTCTTCGCTTAATCTTGCGTTTTGAACCGTATACCTTTCTTTAAAACTAACCGGTCTAAGTTATAGCTTAATAAGACCCGTTAGGAATCTAATAGGTTATTAAAAACCTTCGTTCCACATTAGGAGCCCGGTAAAAGCTATCTGTACTTGCTGATTGATATACGGCTGGGATAAAATTTATATTTTTGCTCAGGTAAATACTTTTAACTTATTTTCCCTTATACGGGCTTGGGGTACGGTATTTAACAATACCGTTTGGTCGGGTATTGAATCTTTAATCGAATAATGGTTAAATCATCGAGATAACCCATTTAATCTGTTTTGTTTGTTTTAAACCTTTGGGGGGTTAATGACCATGTCCTGGATATCCTCGGCTCATTCATTGAAATGGCCACGACTTAAGCACGGGGTGTAGGCATACACCTGCCGGTGCGTATGTAAAAAGATATACCCGCTTGTTGAGAATAACTCATCGTGGGTTTATATTATGTGGTGTGTCTATTAATCTTTAACCTGGTACTTCTAACCCGGGATACTGAATGTATAACAAACATATAATTCTTTTACAATATTATTTTTAAATAATTATCCCAAGTTATAAAAGAATATTTGTGCCTTGTGCCCATAAATCAATTTTCTCAAATATTTTCAAAAGTGTCGGTTAATTGTATTTACCAGTGTAAACTGACGTATTTTCCAAAAAGGTTAAGTGCAGGTACTAAGCGAAATGGGCTGGAACTCCTGAGTGATTAAATAAAGAGTCTTGCAAGCTTTTATCACTTTAAATCCGTTGAACAATATTTCTTTTTATCTTAGATCCGCCTGTGGATCCTTTTACAACCCGTTTGTAATATTTCATGTTACTTTCAATCGGTTTGTATAATTATTACTTTTAGACTTCCGCTGTGCATTTAAACTGTGATTATTAACTATGATGATATCAACTACGTCACGATACTCCCCACCGGGCCCACCGGTAATATGTGGAAATATCGGGGTGTGACAGGTTGGTATCAGAGCCAACATTGAGTGAATTAAACACTAGCCTTTTGCGTTTAATCTCAATGACACAGTCTGACATTCCTTGACCTCCGAGTCTAGGCTAACAACATAGGACTAATCCTAATTTTATTGTTTTTCTTTTGCTGGTTTCTTTGTTTGTTTTGGCAGAAACGAAGGATGCCGCCATGAATTCGAGGAAGAGGTGGACAAGGCAAGGCCCCGATGCTAGGAAAAAATGACCATGAGGCCGGGCCGTCACACCAGCGAACTCCTTCGGCAACAATGAGCTCAAGTCCTCAAGAAGACTGGAGGACCTATTTGGAACCCGCGAGGCGTTCTGTCTCGCTTAGCTCTTCACCTTCTTACCAAGATTCCTTCGGACTCCATCATAACAATGAGTCCGACCATTCACACCACTCTTTCATCCCGCTGCAGCGGTCAAGTTCACCCCTGGCCTTCCAAGACCCAACCCCTTACTTCCAGAGCCGGTTTAACCTGGCAAACCAGATTGAAGAAGCAATGGGCCATAACCCATTGGGCCCAGAAGACCATTTTCCTGAAGCTCGGGATATGGATATGAATGATGACCCCGATCCTGCTACCCACCAACTGGGACGCCCACGCATCCCATAGAGATTTCAGACGGATCATCTTTCCATGGCTCGCCTTATAGAGGTCCCGATTCATTTGCTCAATGGTGGAGCAATTATCACTGGGAGTATACACCCTCCCACAACTCATCACCACACCAGCAGGTCCCCTCTGAGGACCCACATTTTGAGGTGGTCACGCCACTGCCACCACCGCCGCTAGAGCAGGAGTTGCCTCCAGAACCACCGTCAACTACAATGCTCTTCCCAGTCAGGGTACCAAGCATATGGGTATCAATACCCGCCACCTCCTCAACCTCCATATCAGCAGCCGTCGCAGCCGCCACGGATCCAACCACCGCAGCAGGAGGAGATCCTTCAGAGGTTGAACCGGGTGGAACGAGAGGTTCAAGAGGAGTGTAGAAGCCACCAGGGATTTCTTAAGGGTTTGGCAGATTTAATTAAGGGGAAGAAGAAGAGGGATTATTGAAATCCCTATTTATTTGTATTGTTGTTTATTTCAATTAAGTCCCTGCATGGATAATTTTATTTATGTATTCAGTCCTTGCGAGGACTTGTATTTCTTCTTTAGTCCCTATGTGGACAAGTTATTTCTTTCAAGTCCCGTTTAAGGCAATTATGTACTTCATTTACAATTTACTGGAATGTTTTAGTTAAATTTCACTTGTCATCATATGCATGAATATAATATATGAAATAAATCAAAAATATCATTCCTTTTTGTAATTAATCTGCCTTTAAATACTAATGAGAATCTTAAAAGGTATAACCTAGCCTAGATATCATTATAGACCTGGCCATGATGGTAAAACCTATTTAAAAAGATTCAATTCTTTGTTAACATCTGAAAACATGTTAACACTCCTGGAAGATGTGATTCGGTAAAATCACACATGTCATCCTTGTATTGGATTCTTCCATATTCCATATTTAGCCTAATGATCTATAAATCATGGGTTCAAATCATCAATTAAGATGATCATATATGAGACATCCATTAGTGATGCAGTGCCTACGGGCTATAATAATTGTCAAATAAGACAAAAGACAGTTATGGTCTACGACTCCCTGTCAATAAAAGGTAATGAACTATGTTCAAACCTTAATGCCTCGATTCTCTAAAATCAGGGCTTATAATTTAAAACTGTGCTTGTGACTAGGCCTTTTGTGCCACCTTAATACCTTTAATGATTATAATAAAGGATAATTTATAATGAAAATCCTAAATAAATATAATTAACAAATCAACCAATATGGTTTATATTACCATGGTTAATAAATCATCAGAAATGATAATTCCATAATAACCTCTGAATAAAATATTGTCAATTGTTTTGTAGCAATGAAGCTACATGGCTGAATCAGAAGAGGTTAACAGTCACCCGAGAGAGAATAATGATACCACCAGGATTAATGTAGCTGGTGCAGATCTTCAGGCATTAATAGACAATGCAGTTACAAGGGCACTTGATAGACAGTTCAAGGAATCAAGTGGCACACGCTCTAAGACTTATTATGAGGCTCATAGTAAGCCCCCTTCTAAATCACACGAGTCAAAGAAGGACGATGCTCGTCACTCGTCAAATCAGCAGAGTGTCCCATCAAAGAAGATTGTGCTCAATCAAGAGCCCCGTGTTAAGACCTGCTCTTACAAATATTTTGTCTCCTGTAAGCCCAGAGACTTCACAGGAGAGAAAGGAGCCATTGATTGCATGACTTGGCTCGATGAGATGGATACAGTGGTTGATATTAGAGGTTGTGCAGAGCAAGACATTGTGAAGTTTGTGTCACAATCGTTTAAAGGTGAAGCATTAGCTTGGTGGAGGTCCCTAATCCAAGCTACAGGAAAGATCCACTTATATAACATGTCTTGGGATCAGTTCGTTGCTTTAATCAAGGAAAATTTATGTCCTCAACATGAAGTTGAGAAAATTGAGACTGACTTCTTGACCTTGGTCATGAAGAACTTAGACTGTCAAGCGTATCTTACGAGTTTTAATACCATGTCTGGATTGGTTCCATACTTAGTCACACCGGAACCAAAGCGTATAGCTCGTTTTATTGCAGGTTTAGCTCCGGAGATTAAGGCAAGTGTGAAAGCATCAAAACCTACTACCTTTAGGTCAGTGGCTGATCTGTCGTTATACCTTACCCTCGATGCGGTCAGGCAGAGATCGCTCAAGAATTCCGAGGATGGGAAAAGGGAACGTGATGATGAGAACTCACGCCGTTCTAACAAGAAGCTTAAGGGGAAATCTGATCACAAAAAGAGTTCCGGGTTTAAAAAGGATAGTCAGCAGTCAGGTGAGAAACCCAAGTGTAAAACCTGCAAGAAGCGTCATCTAGGGAAGTGCAGGATCGAATCAAAATCCCAATCGCAGCCTAGAGCTTGTGGGATCTGCAAATCAAGTGAGCATAAAACATTGGATTGTAAGAAGATAAAGGATGCGACTTGTTACAACTGTAACGAGAATGGGCATATCAAGTCCAACTGCCCAAAGTATGCGAAAAAGCCTGAGGAAGCTAAAAAGACCAATGCTCGGGTCTTTCAGATGAATGCTCAGGAGGCCATTCAGAATGATAACGTGATAACAGGTACCTTCCTTATCAATGATGTTTATGCTAGAGTATTGTTTAATTCGGGTACAGACAAGTCTTTTGTAGACAATAAGTTTTGTAAATTGCTAAATCTGCCTGTTAAGACTCTAAGCATAAAGTATGAAGTAGAATTGGCTGATGGTACCATAGAAACTGCCTCAACAGTTTTAGATGGATGTTTTATATCCATTAGGAATCACTCTTTTCCGCTATCCTTACTTCCTTTGAAATTAGCAGGATTTGACATAGTGATAGGCATGGATTGGTAATCACATAACCAAGCCCAAATTGTATGTGATAAGAAGAAAGTGGTTATCAAGACTCCTTATGGTGAGCCGTTAACAATACAAGGATATACTCAGTATGGATTGCATAAGAAAGTGTCTATACTTAAGGCATCGAGGTGTATGAAGAAAGGTTGTGTCATTTATATGGCACATGTGACCATCGAGGAGCCAAAACCTAAGATTGAAGACATTCTCATCATTTCTGAATTTCCAGAAGTATTCCCTAAAGAACTACCTGGTTTGCCCCCAGATAGGCAAGTGGAGTTCAGGATCGATATCATTCCTGGAGCTGCACTGTAACACCTGTGTCATTTCAACCATCAAACAAATGCCAAACCAATGAAATAATGTATTTCATACTTTGGACTTGTATAAATATGTGTATCTTTTGCACATATCAACTCATGTTCGATTTCAAGCTCTAAATCGCTTTCTGGAAGGTTATACACGCACTGATGCGTAAATATAACCAGTTTAACGCAACAAACACTCCGTAATAGTGAAATAGGCTTAACATACCTTAAATAACCTTTACATAACTTAGATATAAGTTTTGGAAGGTTTGGTGTGGTGAAATCAAAGTTTAATCGCTTACAGGGACTAAAGTTGACAAACTGCGAAAGTATGCCAATTTGAACTGTAACAGATATTCCGAAACATGACCATAAGTTAAACATACCATAAATATCCTTTACATAGCTTAGAAATAGGCTCTGAGGTGTTCGGTGTGCTAAAATAAACTTTTGTGTCATTCAGGGACTAAAAGTGTCAAAAAGTGCACAAGTTTGCATTTTCGCGCATAACTTACGTTCTGAATACATCCGGACATCCAAAAATTTATGTAAGCACTAAAATATTTTATTTTAGTGTTCGCCATAAGAAAAATCCATTCGTCACGTCATTTGGATCGTTTTTCGCGCTTGTGCGCATTCCGTCGTAATTAAGCGAACATCGCGTTCGTACGACCAAACGAACCAACATCCGGCATATTTTTGAGCATGTTTTGAGTTCCCTATACTTTAACTTCATTTTAGAGCCTTGAAATGAGGTTAACGGGGTTCAAACGCATCGAAAAAGGCCTTAAACACGTGCAGGGACCATTTCTGCCAACTTTGAAACATTTCTGAATCAGAGGGGTGCTAGCGTAGCGCGAGCCCTATAGGCTTTACCAGTCGCGCTACGCGACTGCCTATGCTGGACAGAAAACATGCAGAAATATCAGTTTTGCACTTTCGGGACCAGATTCGATGTATTAGCCGTTGTTTAATTCACAACCACACATTCTAACATGCTTAGTCAGCGGATAAGGATGGAATTTAGGCACCATAACTTTGCAACACATGTATGGATGGAATTTAAGCACCTAAACACCATAACTTTGCAACCTAAACACCATAACTTTGCAACACATGTACGGATGGGATTAAGGCACGTTTTCCATGAAACGATCTTAACGGTTCGGGTATTCCTATAAATACCCCATACCCCCCATTGCTAAAATCACTAGAATTCTGATTTGAGAACCTCTAAGTTGAAACCATTGTTTCATACCTGAGATTCTTGAATCGGGATTAGCATTCGGGGACCCTTCGTAAGTATTCTTTCGTTCTTTTCCTTATTTTACTGCTTTTCGAGTCAGAAAGTCAAACTTTGTTTGACTTTCAGCGTTGACCAGTAATGGTCAATGCGAAGTTCGTTTGAACTTCGCAACGTGAGTGTAATCACGTTGGTCATAGTCCCTTGGGACTATGCCCACTGATTACCACGTTGTTTAGGGTCGTAGGGTAAGCGATCTGATAAATCGCTTATACCTCGAACCCGACCCAGTTTGGTCGATCATTAGGATCCGACCAAACACATTAGGTGACCATAGTAGGTAGGGAATAACCTTCCGAGGTTATACCCTATGGTCACATCGTTTAAGTAGTTGTATGATAGGTAGTTTATATGCCTTAGGTAAATTACCAGAATACCCTTTTCATGTATAATTGGTAATTAAGCATATGTAACCTAAACCTTTGTCACATAACTGATTATGTAATATGTTTAGGCATATAACACTTGTCATAGGGCTAGTTAGGCGGTCCGAACGCGTTTCACGCGAACGACGCGTTAAAGTAGCATAAGCTACCTAAACGGGTCGTAATGGGTCGAAATCACTTAGGTTAAGTTTCATTTAGTATGTAGGCTTTGATTAACCATATCACATGAGTTCCTACACTCATTTGGTTTACAAACCCTCATGCTACCCAGTCTTCCGATTTAGGTCCGGTTTATTAATGTAGTTACCTATATTAGGTGCCGTTTGATATTCCGCGATCTCTAGCATTGCTTGGTGGTTATCCTAGGACTTCTGAGCAATCTCAAGTGAGTACATAGACCCCTCTTTTACTGTTTTCCAAACTGTTTTGGGGTGGAACACATGTGCCTACTTGTTACATTCATGCTTTCCCGTTTTCACATCATATACCTGCTATGTTCGTTAGTACATTATAGTACATGATTTCAATACATTTTATGCTATGTATGTCCATTATGTGCATACTTAGTACATTGTTTTACATTGCTTTTCTGTTGCATATGCTTATCCAGCATATGAACACATTATACTACATATTGAACCGTTGTAAACATTTGACTATGTGAACCGTTGTAATCATTTGACTATGTGATCCGTTGATATCTGTGAACCGTTTGTATCTGTGATCCGTTGATATCTGTGAACCGTTTGTATCTGTGAACCGTTTGTATCTGTGAACCGTGTGAACCGTATTTGACTATACATGAACATTTCTATACTTGTTAAACATTTCATCTTGATAGTTTGGTTTGATTAAATGATTAAGTAACGATACGTGTGTAATATGATACAAGCATGGTGGATACGCCGCTGGTACTTCCTATATATAAGTGTTTGTATGGTATTACATATCGTAGTGTTATTTGAATCATTTCAGTTTGAGACATATAACATTTTATACAAATAACATACTTTTCACAAGACATTGTTTTACAAACAACTTATCTTATACAAATCCATTTTACTATGGTTATTCATTTAACCATACATTATTCATTTATTTATACATATCATCTGAACTCATTGTTTTTCAAATGATTTACAAAACAAAGCAAATTACAAGGTTCATGACTAAACATTTTCTCAAAAATAAGTCATGGAACCTATTTTCACAAAACCTATGTATCTCACAGGCATTTTTATGCTGACGTACCTATTTTCACATGTGTTTTTCAGGAGCTGTTGCATAAGATGACCAAGATACACATAGGCAGACTTGGGCTTTAGTGATAATAAAAGATGCAAGACTAGTTAATTATGTTGTATTTCCTTGTTTCATAAGACATTGTAACACTTTTAATCAATAAAACAAAACTTCAATTGCCATGGATTTGAGACAATTAATTCTGTTACAACACTCCCCGATGTTTCCGCTACGTTTTGTATGTTCTACGTGGTCGGGGTGTGACATGCACCAATTGCAAGAGCACCTTATCGGTTAGCACCGACTGAGATGAAAGAGTTAAGGACTCAGTTGGATGATTTGTTGGCAAAGGGATTTATTAGACCTAGCTCGTCCCCTTGGGGAGCACCGATTATGTTCGTGAAGAAGAAGGATGGCTCGATGTGTCTATGCATCGATTATCGCGAGCTGAGTAAAGTAACAATCAAGAACAGGTATCCGTTACCCAGGATCAACGATCTGTTCGATCAACTGCAAGGGGCAAGTTATTTCTCCAAGATTGATTTAAGGTCGGGATACCATCAACTGAAGGTCAGAGATGAAGATGTACATAAGACTGCATTCAGAACTCGTTATGGTCATTATGAGTTCTTAGTGATGCCTTTCGGGCTCACTAATGCACCTGCAACGTTCATGGATCTCATGAATCGCGTTTGCAAGCCATACTTGAACAAGTTTGTCATTGTCTTCATTGATGACATTCTTATTTACTTGAAGAATCAAGCCGATCATGAAAAGCATCTCCGGTGTATTCTTAAACTTCTACAACAAGAGAAGCTCTATGCCAAGTTTTCTAAGTGTGAGTTTTGGCTTCGTGAAGTCCAGTTTCTTGGACATGTAGTGGGTGAGCAGGGTATTCAAGTGGATCCCGCTAAGGTTGAAGCGGTTATGAATTGGCACGAGCCCAAGACTCCTACAGAGATTCGCAGCTTCTTGGGTCTAGCAGGTGTAACACCTCGAAAGTTCACGTCCTATAAAGTGTGGACACGTGTCATATGTTTGAACGTGTGAAAGAATGTTCTGAAAGGACTAAAGTTGACAAACATGAAAAGTATATGAAAATACGAGTTCTAAATGTCAAAAGTGAATAAATATATTGTACATTAACTCTACATGATACTCATACCTTCAAACGAATAAATTATGGATAATACGAAGCTAAATATGAAAGAAAGTGAGAGATTACAAACTACAGGGGTTAAATGTGTCAACATGTTTAAGTTATACCTCTGAGTGAACTTTTGACAAACCCGAAGCTTTGTAACGGTTAATTATGCTCACTAGAATACACGATATAAATTTCATAAAGTTTCGTTATCGTATGAGAAAGTTATGATCAAATTCGTATGCGAGGGGTTAAAAGCATCAACGATGAAGTTTAGGACTTTTCGGGTGACAATAAAGTTAACCGAGGACTAAACAAAATGGGTAAATGTCTTAAGGCCCTTGTAAGTCAATTTAGAGGGTTCATTGTGCAAAACAAGACGTGAAAGCGACCTTTAGAAGGACCGGGGACCAAAACTGCAAATAATGGAAAGTTGCTTTGGCTGAAACACACATGCTCGCGTAGCGCGAGCACCAACCCTATATGCAGTCGCGCTACGCGACTGCTTTATCTGAACATAATTCCTATTTTCTTGGATTTTCTTGGATTCTTGTCTGCCATAGCCCTTGTAAACGCCTTTTGAACGATTTTCCTCATCTTGCTTGGCCCCTAAACAACCCCTAGACATTTAGGGACACTTGTAAGTGATCAAACATCAGTTATAGAGCTTGTTGTCAACAATCCATGAGGTTCCAAGCACTATAAAAGGCCATGATGTGCAACCATTGTTCTTCACACCTTCTCTTGCATTCCTGATCATTTCTGGAGGTCAAGACTTCTCTCAAGTGATCAGTAATCGTGCTTAGGACCTTGGTAAGTTTGCTTAACCTTTCTTAGTTAAGTTTTTGCTTAGTTTTAGCTTAAAAGTCAAACCGTCGTAATTAACGGTTGACTTAACGATTAATCACTAATGGTCCAGTGATTAGTCGAATTGAAAGTAGTTATAAGTTGGTAATTATGTGGGTAATAAACCCTTAAAAGGGTTCCCCCTGATTCCCACTCTAACTAGGTCAAATGTCGGGTCAAACTTGTTAATAAAAAGTCAACAGGATACTTAGTTTCTAATTTATGCATGATTAGCAATGTAGAACACATACAACTTGTTTGATCATTAATATAACATGGTAATTAGTGTAAGAACATGTCTAAACATGTTCAACCCGACAATTTCCTGTTTAGACCCGGTTCGGAACCGAAAGTCGCAAAGCTTTGACTTTTGCTTTGACTTCAGTTCTGACCCGTTATGGTATGTTTTGGAAATACCTTAGAGCTTCATTTGGACCAGGTTACATGCTAGTATAATCCTCTGTGATTATACACCATGGTTCATTAGTTAACCAATTAATACGCATGATTCCGTTAATTGCTCATATGTTGACCATTATGCCCTTTTCACCTTAAAACGTGATTTATGCAAATGTAAAAGAGTAGAAACTTTAATTACTGATATATAAACTTGCACCCAAAATGTGATATCAGTTTGAGGTGTAGATTGAGAGTCATGCTCATTAGCGTAATTAAGAAGCTTTATGTTAATTAAACGACGTAATTAGCGTATAGCCTAGTTAAGCCTACTTTTTTATATCAAACTTATTACCCACTGATGTAATATATTATTTTGGAATTTTTGAAGATTTTTAATGAATTTTAGGCTGAGCATAACTTATAGTCGTAGGCTTAATCTGGTAATTGTCGGTTTTGCCCTTACGGACTATAAAATGAGTTTTACATATCTAATCGACTCCAAATCTTTTGCTACTGATTACATATGATAAATAAATTATTTTAAGCCTTCTGGAATAATAAAAATATCAGCTTTATATATAGAACCCGGAAACGGCTTCTAATCGCCTTTTTAAGCGTTTTTAACGCATAGTATGTACTAGAACTATTTTAAACATACAAGGGTTGATACCTACTGATATTTTAGGTAAATTATAATATTTTAACAGTAAGCAAAGGTTGTTAAACTCAGACTTCAGTTTTGAGCTTTTCGGCTTATGTAAATTACCAAAATGCCCCTACGGTGCATAGTTTGGTTATATTTGATAAATTTCACATATCTACTTTACCCTACCGTTATAACTTAGTAAACTAAGTATTTTTTCTGATTATACCAGACCTGTAACTCAGGTTAATACTTAGACTCTTTTATAACCTTGAAAATGACCAAACTACCCTACGAGGCATAGTTTGTGTTTAAATTCGTTTCGGGCATAATAAAAGACATCTTACTGATGTCACAACATATTTGAAGCATATTAACTTAGGAAACATGTATATGGCTCTTATGAATACCCGTTACGCTTATTACGCGTTCGGTTCGGTTTATGTAACAAGTTTACATAAATTAGCCGAAACGGGTCAAACCTTATCGGTTTTATCTCAAAATCCAGAATGTGTATTGTCACACCCCCAAAATCCACCATGCGGAGTACCACCACTTGGAGGCGTGACGTGACCAGGATCGAGCCACCAATCATATCGAACAACGTATTTTAGTAAATAAAATCAATCACAATACAATTAGTGACCAAAAAGGAAGTTAACCAAGTTCAATTTAAACAGCGGAAGCATAAGACGTTAAACCAAAACATAAGTTTGTAGTTTCATAAGTTTAAAGACCCCAACATAAGTTTCATAAGTTCATAACGTTTATTTAGTAAGTACGGGACATATTAGTTCGCATTCCACAACGACCACCTCCATGTGCAAGCTCCACAGCATCTAACGACCTACAAGGCATGTAATAACTAGTCAACAACAAAGTTGAGTGAGTTCACGTTTGGTTGTTTAGTTAATGAGTTCGTATCAGGAATCGGAAGTTCGTTTCATAACCAAGTATTACCCATTATCCTTGATTCCCAAACCTTTACGATATTTAGTGGGGGCTTCCCATTATGTATGTCACTAGACTAGGGGTATCCATAAGTGTCCTTCCCAATCCGAGGACGGTGTTAAGTATGAGTGTACGTAGGTTTTACGTACGTGCCCTTCTCAATCCGAGGACAGCAGTGAGTATGAGTGTACGTAGGCTTTACGTACGTGCCCTTCTCAATCCGAGGACAGTAGTAGGTGTGAGTGTACGTAGGTTTTACGTACGTGCCCTTCCCAATCCGAGGACAGTAGTAGGTAGTCTAGTAGTGTTGATAATATAAATAGTTATTCAATCCCATTCCCAACCACCGGGAATCCCATGCCTTAGTAAGGGTGTGAACTCACCTCGGTTTGCTCGGTTAGACTCTCAGATATAGCTAACAGTCAAGGTCGGTCAATCACGTCCAAGTATGATTTACCAGTTAGTCATTTAGTGGCTTTCAAATAGAACACAAAGTTCCTACACGTATCTATCACACAACATGCATCACTGTAACGGTTTATGCCCATCTGAGTTTCCCGTCCATTCCCCACTCAAAATCAAACATACAATAATGCACATAACATATATAACATGTTAAATCATTCACAGATAGCATACTCTACATTTAGACACGCAAGTCACAACTTATGTCAATTCAGCATTAATACTCAAAACCGGCTATTTTTTGGACATTTAAATAAAATAGTTAGATTATTCCAAAAATTCCCAAATTTTTATAGAATGTCATAAACATTCCATATTTTATTGTGTAAAAATATCGGGGTCCGGTTCATTACCCACATTTTATAAAAAATCATATTCGGGACTGAACTCAGATTTATGTATTTCTGACCACAGTCCGCGAAACAATTTATTAAAAATTCATCGAGTGTCCGATTTACGAAATTCCAGTGGGGTAATTACAAATACATAGGTTGTTATTTACTGTACAAATTTCATGGTCCGATTCATCACAAAACTCAGGTTATGACTGAAAGTACGACACCCATTTATTGCTGTCAAAATTCAGCTTAAGTTGCTGTTACAAATTAACACTTTAAAAATAGTAAACGGAGTCCAAAAATTACGATTCCAGTGCCATTAGAACCGTATTTCATAATAACATATTTTCAATTCAAAATATCGATTTTTCGTTGAGTTTAAGACCTGTTTACAGCCAACTGAAGTTGGCTGTAAAGTATGGACAGATTTCTGTTTTTAGTGTTTAACCTTCTAAATCGTGTTCGATCGATTCCGTTAACAATTTTAGTGACCACAACAACATGACACATTAATATTAATCAGTAAAACATCAGATAATCAACCAATAGTCATAATCACACCAGATCTACATGATTTACACACATATTCATCCATTAACCACCTTGTTCATCATTTTAGTAGACTTTTAGTTGGTGATCTTATATGTTAGTGATTTTTAACCGACGAAACTCTTATTAACCACTCTAGACAAGATCAAGAAGGCGTTTAGAGCAACTTACTACTAGCTCGAGGCTAGGGAAAATTCTAGTCGAAAATTGAGTGGATAAAAGCAATAGGGTGAGGTCCTTCGCGTTCCGAATGCACCAAGCCTCCTCGTATGTGATCCTCAACACTTGTATGCCCTTGGAATGAGGAGATCAAAACCGAAAAATGGATGGATGTAGAGGGGTGTTCGGCCGAGGGTTGATAGAGATGAGAGGGATAGTGTTTTGTTGAGTTTAGTGATGAGAGGTTATGTTGTGTTATTGTTATGAACTTATAGACAAATATTAAGATTATTACCCAAAGGATTATGTGCCTTCTAGATATTAAACATTAGAGATTAAAATAATAATTTGGAGGACAAAGTATGTCCCCCCTCTTGGGGACGGTTAGTTAAGGGGGGGGGGGGGGGGTTCCTAGTTCAAACTCAACCAAACACTAAGTATGCAGTTAGGTTAATCTAGTTAGTTAAGTGATTAACCCGGTTAGTAATGTGTTGTGCTTTACAGTGGGTGTTAGGGTATTCAGGGACCCTAACTGGCTCAGAAAAAGAAAACAACGTTACTGGCAATATTTTCATGTTTCGGGTATAGTCCGGTTGTTCGGTTCGACACTGTTTTGATAAAATGCTTAATTAATCTGTAAAGCGTCCTACTTATATATTTTGTAACGTTTTTACTTTCTAACACTCAGGAAAATATAACGGACTATTTAGTGACCTTTCTGTACACTATTAGTGTATTAACAAATACGTGTAAGCATAACACAGATATCAGAAAGCAGTTAAGTGATGCCACACAGTCGTTAAGCACATTAATTATTATTAATAAACTGTACGGTTACATGGGATTATGAGGGTTGTCACATTCTCCCCCTGTTATGAGAATTTCGTCCCAAAATTTAGCGCGTGGTTACTGAGGAAGCTAGTTAAGTTGCGTTGTTTTCCAGATTTTCCTGGGGTGTCACATCATCCCCCCGTTGATTTGGAATTTCGTCCCGAAATTCTGCGGTAGCTTCAGCCTCAGTAGTGGTTGCGTTTTTCTTAAACAGTTGGGGATACTTGAGTTTCATTTGGTCTTCTCGTTCCCAGGTATACTCTGGGTCACGACGAGCATTCCAACGAACTCGAACGAGAGGTATTCTTGTGTGCTTGAGAATCTTAACATCTCGATCAGTAATCTCTACTGGTTCCTCGACGAATCGCAACTGGTCGTCGATTGTGAGTTCCTTGAGAGGGACTATGAAGGTCTCATCTGACAGACACTTCTTCAGATTTGACACGTGGAATACGTTGTGAACTCCGCTGAGTTTTTCGGGTAGATTCAACCTGTAGGCTACCGTACCAATTTTCTCAATGACTTCGAATGGTCCGATATACCACGGATTGAGTTTGCCTCGTTTGCCAAAGCGGACTACACCTTTCCAAGGTGAGACTTTGAGTAGCACTCGATCCCCAACCTGGAGCTCGAGTGGTTTTCTTCCCTTATCAGCATAGCTTTTCTGACGGTCACGAGCTGCCGCCATTCGCTGTCGTATCTGAGCAATTTCCTCGGTGGTATCTACCACATGTTATGGGCCAGTGATTTGGCTGTCACCAAATTCTGCCCAACAGAGAGGTGATCGGCATTTGCGTCCGTATAATGCCTCAAATGGAGCGGCTTGGATGCTGGTGTGGTAGCTGTTGTTATATGAAAACTCCACTAAAGGGAGGTGCTTTTCCCAGCCATTGCCGAAGTCGATTACGCGTGCCCTAAGCATGTCTTCCAAGGTTTGGATGGTGCGTTCCGATTGCCCATCCGTCTGTGGGTGATAAGCGGTGCTCATATCTAAACGTGAGCCAAAGGACTTGTGCATTGCTTGCCACAGTTCAGAAGTAAAACGTGCGTCACGATCAGATATAATAGAGATTGGCACTCCGTGCCTTGATACCACTTCCTTTAGGTAAATGTCTGCAAGAGTAGAAAACTTATCCGTTTCTTTGATGGCCAGAAAATGTGCAGACTTGGTCAGTCGATCTACGATCACCCAAATGGTATCATTTCCGCGTTGAGATCTAGGCAGGCCGGTAACGAAATCCATGGAAATTTGCTCCCATTTCCATTTCAGGATCTCTGGTTGTTGAAGTAGGCCTGATGGTTTCTGATATTCAGACTTGACTCTCGCACAAGTCAAGCATTTACTGACGTAGGTTGCTATGTGGGCTTTCATGCCAGGCCACCAATACGTAGTCTTGAGGTCGTGGTACATCTTGTCCGAACCAGGGTGTACAGAATAACGAGACTTATGTGCTTCATCCATCACAAGCTCGCGTAAGTTTCCATAAAATGGAACCCAGATGCGCCATGTTACATAGTAAGCGTCGTCTTCCTTTTGTTCTAGCCGCTGCCTCGATCCGCTTAGGGATTCAGCCTTGATGTTCTCTGCTTTCAATGCTTCGACCTGGGCATCTCGAATTTGAGCGGGAAGGTTGGATTGGATGGTAAGCTGTAAAGCACGTACACGCTTTGGTAAAGTATCCTTTCGACTGAGGGCGTCAGCCACAACATTGGCTTTGCCCGGATGATACTTGATAGCGCATTCGTAATCATTCAAGAGCTCAACCCATCGGCGTTGACGCATGTTTAACTCCTTTTGCTTGAAGATATGCTCGAGACTCCTGTGATCGGTGTAAATGGTGCACTTAGTACCATACAGGTAATGTCTCCATATCTTAAGCGCGAAAACAACTGCTCCCAATTCCAAGTCGTGCGTAGTGTAGTTTCTTTCATGAACCTTGAGTTGGCGTGATGCGTAGGCAATGACCTTGTCACGTTGCATCAACACGCAACCAAGTCCTTGGATGGAAGCGTCGCAGTAGACTACAAAATCGTCTGTGCCCTCAGGCAATGAGAGGATAGGCGCGCTACAAAGTCTATCTTTTAGGTGTTGAAATGCGGACTCATGTGCATCACCCCAACGATAGATGACACCCTTCTGAGTCAGTGAAGTGAGAGGTTGCGCAATCTTGGAGAAATCTTTTATAAACGTTCTGTAATATCCTGCCAAACCCAAGAATTGGCGGATTTCTGTTGGTGTACGGGGTGCAGGCCAATTCTTGATCGATTCAACCTTAGATGGATCCACGTGAATTCCATCCTTGTTTACCACATGGCCTAGAAAGTGGACTTCGCGAAGCCAGAAGTCACATTTCAAAAACTTGGCATACAACTGCTCTTTTCGAAGAAGTTCCAGCATAAGTCGTAGATGCTGCTCGTGTTCCTCCTGACTCTTAGAATAGATCAGGATATCGTCGATGAACACAATAATGAACTTATCTAGGTAAGGCTTGCACACTCGGTTCATGAGATCCATGAAGACCGCTGGTGCATTCGTCAGCCCGAATGGCATAGCCAGAAACTCGTAATGGCCGTAGCGAGTTCTGAATGCTGTTTTGGAGACGTCCTCATCTCGGACTCTCAGCTGATGGTATCCCGATCTCAAATCAATCTTAGAGTAATAGCTCGACCCTTGCAGCTGGTCGAATAAGTCGTCAATACGTGGAAGAGGATAACGATTCTTCACAGTCACCTTGTTGAGCTCGCGATAGTCAATACACATTCTGAAAGTACCATCCTTCTTCTTTACGAACAAGACTGGAGCTCCCCAGGGCGAAGAGCTCGGACGTATAAAACCCTTTTCCAAGAGTTCTTGTAGTTGTGTGGACAGTTCTTCGAGTTCTGATGGAGCTAGACGATATGGTGCTCGAGCTACTGGCGCTGCTCCAAGAGCTAGCTCGATTTGAAACTCAACTTGGCGATGAGGCGGAAGACCAGGTAATTCCTCAGGAAATACCTCGGGAAAATCGCGCACAATAGGGATGTCTTCAATTTTCTTCTCTTCCGTGGATGTGTCAGTAACGAGTGCTAGAATGGCAGTGTGGCCCTTTCGCAAACACTTCTGGGCCTTAAGGAAAGAGATGATGCCTTCGACAGCACCACTCTTGTCGCCACGAATCATGAGAGGTTCTTCACCAGAACGAGGAATGCTGACGATTTTCTCCTTGCAAACAATCTCCGCTTGATGATGAGATAGCAAATCCATCCCAATAACGACGTCGAAACTACCAAGGGTGATAGGAACAAGATCGATAGGGAAAGTCTGACCAGCTAAGACGAGGTTACAACCTTTAACTACGTGTGTGGCTTCTAGACTTTTACCATTTGCTAGTTCTACCGCGTGTTTGGTGTTCAGGAGTGTTGGAGTGCGCTTAAGCATTTGGCTAACTTTTAAGGACACATAACTAGTATCGGCACCCGAATCGAATAAAACGGTAACAAAGAAGTCATCCAATAGAAACTTACCCATCACAACGTTGGGATTGTTCCTTGCTTCTCCCTGACCAATCACGAACGCACGACCCCTGGCACCGTTGCAATCATTGTTTCCTCCATTGTTGCCCCCATTATTGTTCCCGTTTCCTTGGTTGTGATTCTGATTCTGATTTAACTGCGGGCAGTGTCTCTTGAAGTGATCTTCAGCACCACATTGAAAGCATCCCTTGTTGCCCTGTTGCTGTTGCTGATTCTGCGGTGCTTGCTGTTGCTGCTGACGATTCTGATTCGTAGGCCGTGGGCTCCTGCAATCCTTGGCTTCATGACCCATCTTGAGACACCTCTGACAGCGTCCCTTGTTGCACTGACCACTGTGGTGTCTGTTGCATTTGTTGCACTTTGGGTGGTTTCCTCGATATCCACCCTGCCCTTGACTACCAGAAGAGTGCTGACCAGGGCTCCTATGGTCCTCAGTCCTTCGTTGCTGAGACTGAGACTGAACAGAGGTAGAGCCTTTGCCGGAATTCCCATCCCATTTTCGTTTGTTGTCGGTAGGTGCATCAGAAGTAGCAGCACCAATACTCTTGGGTAGTCTGTTTTGTTCCACCGCCTGGTCGGTGAGACGATGAGCCAATTTGACGACTTGCTGGATGGTACCCAAGTTGGCTGAAGTCAAATGACTTTGAATCTCTGGTACAAGGCCCTTGAGATAGAGCTCAATTCGTTTGAAGGGAGGGTTCACCATGGTTGGACACAAGATGGCCAGCTCGTTTGACCTCTTAGTATACGCCTCGATCTCAGATCCTGTCATCTTCAGATTGTAAAATTCCACTTCTAGCTTGTGGATGTCATCCCGACTACAGTACTCCTCTTTGATCAGCTCTTTGAAACCATTCCAGGATGTGGCATTAGCAACTGCCAGTCCTAGTAGTTGAACTTGTGCCTTCCACCAGGTTAACGCAGCTCCTTCAAGTGTACCGGTAGCATATTTCAGCCTACGGTCTTCGGGGCATTCGCACATCTCGAAAACAGTCTCGAGCTTTTCAAACCAGTGAAGAAGGCCCACTGCTCCTTCGGTGCCACTGAAAGTGGTAGGTCGGCAGTCCATGAACGTCTTGAACGTGCACACCGGAGGTTAAGCATGTTGACCTGTAGTGCGAGCATAATAGGCATGGTTAAGCACGAGGGTTGGTTTGTGAAGGTAGGATCTAAACGTCCTAAGGTGAGTTGGTATGGCAGGTTATACCTCTTGTAGGGTTAGCTGCGAGTGCCTCCGCAACTCGTTCGTTGATCAAAGCCGTCAACTGGGCTTGAGTGAGGTTGATACGTCCTTCGCGTCCACTCATGATCTTCATTATGAACCAACGTAAGTGAGGAAAGTGTCACGAAAGTGTATGGGACGATAGTAGAGCGTAAGCACACAAGGTTCAAATAGCAAGTATAACGTTATCTAATGCACAGTGAGAACTATCTAACCAACAATATAACATAAATCATACCACTTATGGTGTCGAGTCTTGCACGTGGAGCGAAGCGTCGTTGTGGATCGTTGAGCACTGTACCGGTTATAGTCTGGTTTTATCAAAAACATTTCCCTTTTTAAAACCAAGTTCACTATAACCAATGGCTCTGATACCAATCTGTCACACCCCCAAAATCCACCATGCGGAGTACCACCGCTTAGAGGCGTGACGTGACCAGGATCGAGCCACCAATCATATCGAACAACGTATTTTAGTAAATAAAATCAATCACAATACAATTAGTGACCAAAAAGGAAGTTAACCAAGTTCAATTTAAACAGCGGAAGCATAAGAGGTTAAACCAAAACATAAGTTTGTAGTTTCATAAGTTTAAAGACCCCAACATAAGTTTCATAAGTTCATAACGTTTATTTAGTAAGTACGGGACATATTAGTTCGCATTCCACAACGACCACCTCCATGTGCAAGCTCCACAGCATCTAACGACCTACAAGGCATGTAATAACTAGTCAACAACAAAGTTGAGTGAGTTCACGTTTGGTTGTTTAGTTAATGAGTTCGTATCAGGAATCGGAAGTTCGTTTCATAACCAAGTATTACTCATTATCCTTGATTCCCAAACCTTTACGATATTTAGTGGGGGCTTCCCATTATGTATGTCACTAGACTAGGCGTATCCATAAGTGTCCTTCCCAATCCGAGGACGGTGTTAAGTATGAGTGTACGTAGGTTTTACGTACGTGCCCTTCTCAATCCGAGGACAACAGTGAGTATGAGTGTACGTAGGCTTTACGTACGTGCCCTTCTCAATCCGAGGACAGTAGTAGGTGTGAGTGTACGTAGGTTTTACGTACGTGCCCTTCCCAATCCGAGGACAGTAGTAGGTAGTCTAGTAGTGTTGATAATATAAATAGTTATTCAATCCCATTCCCAACCACCGGGAATCCCATGCCTTAGTAAGGGTGTGAACTCACCTCGGTTTGCTCGGTTAGACTCTCAGATATAGCTAACAGTCAAGGTCGGTCAATCACGTCCTAGTATGATTTACCAGTTAGTCATTTAGTGGCTTTCAAATAGAACACAAAGTTCCTACACGTATCTATCACACAACATGCATCACTGTAACGGTTTATGCCCATCTGAGTTTCCCGTCCATTCCCCACTCAAAATCAAACATACAATAATGCACATAACATATATAACATGTTAAATCATTCACAGATAGCATACTCGACATTTAGACACGCAAGTCACAACTTATGTCAATTCAGCATTAATACTCAAAACCGGCTGTTTTTCGGACATTTAAATAAAATAGTTCGATTATTCCAAAAATTCCCAAATTTTTATAGAATGTCATAAACATTCCATATTTTATTGTGTAAAAATATCGGGGTCCGGTTCTTTACCCACATTTTATAAAAAATCATATTCGGGACTGAACTCAGATTTATGTATTTCTGACCACAGTCCGCGAAACAATTTATTAAAAATTCATCGAGTGTCCGATTTACGAAATTCCAGTGGGGTAATTACAAATACATAGTTTGTTATTTACTGTACAAATTACATGGTCCGATTCATCACAAAACTCAGGTTATGACTGAAAGTACGACACCCATTTATTGCTGTCAAAATTCAGCTTAAGTTGCTGTTACAAATTAACACTTTAAAAATAGTAAACGGAGTCCAAAAATTACGATTCTGGTGCCATTAGAACCGTATTTCATAATAACATATATTAGATTCAAAATATCGATTTTTCGTTGAGTTTAAGACCTGTTTAAAGCCAACTGAAGTTGGCTGTAAAGTATGGACATATTTCTGTTTTTAGTGTTTAACCTTCTAAATCGTGTTCGATCGATTCCGTTAACAAGTTTAGTGACCACAACAACATGACACATTAATATTAATTAGTAAAACATCAGATAATCAACCAATAGTCATAATCACACCAGATCTACATGATTTACACACATATTCATCCATTAACCACCTTGTTCATCACTTTAGTAGACTTTTAGTTGGTGATCTTATATGTTAGTGATTTTTAACCGACGAAACTCTTATTAACCACTCTAGACAAGATCAAGAAGGCGTTTAGAGCAACTTACTACTAGCTCGAGGCTAGGGAAGATTCTAGTCGAAAATTGAGTGGATAAAAGCAATAGGGTGAGGTCCTTCGCGTTCCGAATGCACCAAGCCTCCTCGTATGTGATCCTCAACACTTGTATGCCCTTGGAATGAGGAGATCAAAACCGAAAAATGGATGGATGGTAGAGGGGTGTTCGGCCGAGGGTTGATAGAGAGGAGAGGGAGAGTGTTTTGTTGAGTTTAGTGATGAGAGGTTATGTTGTGTTATTGTTATGAACTTATAGACAAATATTAAGATTATTACCCAAAGGATTATGTGCTTTCTAGATATTAAACATTAGAGATTAAAATAATAAATTGGAGGACAAAGTATGTCCCCCCTCTTGGGGACGGTTAGTTAAGGGGGGGGGGGGGGTTCCTAGTTCAAACTCAACCAAACACTAAGTATGAAGTTAGGTTAATCTAGTTAGTTAAGTGATTAACCCGGTTAGTAGTGTGTTGTGCTTTACAGTGGGTGTTAGGGTATTCAGGGACCCTAACTGGCTCAGAAAAAGAAAACAACGTTACTGGCAATATTTTCATGTTCCGGGTATAGTCCGGTTGTTCGGTTCGACACTGTTTCGATAAAATGCTTAATTAATCCGTAAAGCGTCCTACTTATATATTTTGTAACGTTTTTACTTTCTAACACTCAGGAAAATATAACGGACTATTTAGTGACCTTTCTGTACACTATTAGTGTATTAACAAATATGTGTAAGCATAACACAGATATCAGAAAGCAGTTAAGTGATGCCACACAGTCGTCAAGCACATTAATTATTATTAATAAATTGTACGGTTACATGGGATTATGAGGGTTGTCACATGTATGAAATACCCATATTAAGCAAGCCTCCGAACTTGTCAGGTCTAAATCACATTCTATTCCGGTCTTCGCCTAATCGTGCGTTTGAACCGTATAACTAACCGGTCTAAGCTTAGGCTTAATTAAAGACCCGTTAGCATTCTAATTGGTTATTTATACCATCATTCCAGACTAGAGCCTTCCGGTAAATTGTACCTACGCTTACTTAAGTGAATACGGCTGAGTTATTATAATTCTTGCTATTTAAGACAGGAGCTAGCTCAGGTAAATACTCTTAACTTATTTTCCCTATTACGGGCTTGGGATACGGTAATATAAATACCGCATGGTCAGGTATGGGATTCAAAGACCAATAAGTCGGGAAATCCAAATAACCTGTTTTTAATTCGTATTGCTTGACTGAAACATTGGGGATTAATGCGACCGTGTCCTGGATATCCTTGACTCATTAAATGCAATGGCCACGACCTAAGCACGGGGTGTAGGCATACACCTGACAGATGCCACATGTTTATTAATTAATTATACCCAATAAGGGATTCTCAATAAGGGAATAGTGGTGTGTCGGTTAATCATGAACCGGCATAGAACCGGGCCCCGTATGTAGAGCAAGTTATGTAAAACTGATAACATGAAATATAGTTTGTCCCAAGTATAAAAGATTAATTTTGCCTTGTGAATTTTAATCAAAGTGTCAAAACATCTTCGTGCCTTGAGCACCTAAACCAATTTTTATAGACATTTTCAAATGAGTCGGTTGAGTGTATTTACCAGTGAAAACTGACGTATTTTCAAAAGTCTAAGTGATAGGTACAAGTACGTAAATAGACTGGAAGCTGCTCAGGACCCTAATAAGGAATCTTGCAAGTTCTAGGCGTCTAAAGTCTGTTGAACAATATTTATATTTTAAGATCCGCATGTGGATCCTTTACTTTCCGTTGTAATACTTGGATATTACTTTTTATTCGGATTGTAATATAATTATCTTTTGCTTCCGCTGTGCATTTATATATTGTGTTGTTTGACTATGATGATATTAACTACGTCACGATACTCCCCTACCGGGCCCACCGGTGAAACGTGGAAAGTCGGGGTGTGACAGCAGGTTACTATAGGCGTTTTATTGAAAACTTTTCAAGGATTGCAGCACCCCTAACTTCATTGATGCGTAAGAATATAAAGTTT
>JARYGA010026537.1:0-14030 GCA_030545235.1 Helianthus tuberosus
ATCATTTGTATCCTAACAAATTGAACAATACAATTATTCCATCAACCATTCGTCATCATGCATACTCATTCACGAACTCATTCCTACTGGCAATCCTCATCTAATCACACATAATCAGATTCATCTTATAGTTACAATTTTTCATACCATTTAACACCAATGATTATCGACCACATCATGCAACTTTAACCCGTAAATCACATCATGCACAGCTTCTATAACATCCTATGATCAAGATTAATTCATCAACATGCTACCTCATGCTTTGATCTCCCATGCACCCATATAACATGACACGTAATACACATATTCAAAAACAACTATGGTTAGAATCAACTTAGTGATAGACATACTCACCGAGTGCTAGGAGAGAGGGTTCTTGTTTCAAGAAGAAAGAGCCCCGACAGGGTTGGATGGACGCTGATCCGAGAGAGGGAGGAGGAGGAGGAGAGGTCACCGTCCAAGGTAGGAGATATTAGGGTTTGTTATCTTGTGTAGTTAGCAACTAAATGAGAACCCTCAATCATTTGCGTAACACCACTAATTGTGTTTGGGGTCGGGCTCGGTTTGGGCTTAGAATGTGTGGGCCGAGATTAAAAGAGCACCAAAGTGAGGGAGTGTGCGGTCATGAGGAGGGTGTGCAGCCTGATCACAAGTGCGACCGTCCAAACTAGCTTAACACTCGGTATAACACCACTTATAACATTCAATCATAACCAATTAACAAGTTTATCACAACGTGCACCTACTTTTAACGTATAAAGAAATGTGAAAAGAAATGATACGGAGTTTAAAGGTTCCAGGATTACATGATGCTAACCTTGAAAGTTCGGGTCGTCACACAGGATGGCACACTCCAGGTTTCATATTCCTTTGAATTTTACTCAAGATTAAGTTTGTCATAAAAAATCAGATAGTGATGTGGCTAATTTATTTCACGAGACCAAGTTGATTATATGGGACGAAGAACCAATGGTCCATAAACATGCAATTGAAGCTTTGGATAGAACTATGAATGACATTTTCAATATGGATACTTCTATCAATTCTGATATCCGATTCGGATGTAAGATAATTGTTTTTGGTGGGATTTTAGACTAATATTCATGTTGTTATGAATGGTGAAAGACAAGAGATTCTGAATGCCTCATTAAGTTCATCATTGTAGTAAATGTAAGTTGCTAAGGTTAACAAAAAAAAATAACATCACACCATTGGGGTTGATGGGCCAATTGGAGAAGCAAAACTTCTAGGAGCACCTAAGTTGAGGAGTGTAACAACCATGAAATTGTACCATTGCATTTCTCATATAATTTATTTTTCATTGTATTTGTACACCATTTTAGTCAATAAAGAGCGTTTGGGAGTATTTTATCATTTACCATTTAAGCATTTTGTATTTACATGTGTATAAATATATATATTCTATCTAACTCTAAAAATTTTCAAGTAATTGTACAAATATTCTATCTATAAAAAGTTATTCTTTTTCAAATAAAATAGAATATTATATGAATTAAATAAGAAATTATTTAAAATATACATTTTTAGAATTTTTATAAAAAATGTATTCTATTAAAATATTTTTACATTATGAATTGTTTTCCAAGGGTCAAACCCTCTCCCCCTAATCACTCCTCTTATCACTTTTGTTATTATAACATTTTTAAGAGTAATCTCTCCTTTTCTAATATAAATAGGAGCATGCATGATTATTTCTTCTCATTTATCTCTAATTCATAAACCCATATACCCAAACACAACAAAACTCCATCATTCTTCAAGTCTCCAACATCATTCTAGGTGTCTAGATTGTGTGCATCGGAGCTAGCTCCAACAACAACATCAATCTCATCCAAAATCGTCTTCAGTATGAAACGTTCTTACTTCTCTTTTGATTTCGTATTCTTGAACTAATCAACACCCTATTCTTTTATAAGCTATTGTTATGAACATGGTAACAAGTGTTTCTCATGTTAATAAGTCGGGTTAATAAGTAAAAATGCGAAATCAAATGTTAAAAACTTGTTAAACAATCAAACCGTACACACCAGCTGAAGAATTTAACAACTTATTTTGATTATAAGTTGATCATATGAACACCAATTAAAGTGATTCTTGAGTGTATATCGATCTCTGTTTTGTGTAGTTTATGCACAAAAATTTTCAGAATTTTTGGATGAGCCAAAATTGGTGTTTATGTTTTAAAAACCTTAAATCACTATTAGAAAACCTTAATACTAGTACTTAATATAAAGCTTACGATTTATCATATAAATCATTAATTTTAAGCACAATGCTTATTGATTTATCCAACTTAATCCTTATACGCGTTATACACTTTGTAGCTTTCATGTAAGACGACCTCTCATCTATCTTAGCAACTTATTGTGTGGAATGAAGCAACACAACCAGTGAGTACATATTTCCCTTTTACTTTTAAACTTTTGGGATGGGACATGCATGCAACCTAAACAATTCACTACATGTCCTTGCTTGGTTATCTTTATGTTTTGGACTTACATGACAATCGTACGTATTTGTTTATTTGTATTAGTTATCTCATATTAGCTTTAAATATGCTTTAACATGTGAATTGTACAAACTAATTTTATTAGTATAACTTGCAAACTTATATGTGCTCACCAGCTATTTTTAGTTGACACTTAATTTTACACATGTTTCATGGGAAAGTTTGATGACTTCAAGATTTGTTGTCATCTAGGATTCTCAAGCCTTTTTCCTTAGCTTTAAATCTAAACAAATTTATTGTATCGTTGTTGATTTGTCTTGTGCCAATGTTGAAATATTTGTTGTTTGAAACAATGTAATTTGTCTTAATGGAATTCTCAAACTATATTTAGTTCCATGTGCTATTAAACAATCTTGTTACGTAACGCACTGATATTCTCCGCCGTCGGTTGGGGTGTTACAAGGACGTTATGGGTTCAAGTCCCACAAGGAGTAAAAAAATAAATTTGTTGTTTAGAAAAAAAACAAAAAAAAGGTTTACCATTGGAAGTCCGACGTTCGATATGGATGAAATAATCAATTTTGCAAAATGGTTATTGGATTTGGGTGAGGGAAACTTCAGTGGTACCAATGATGGAGTGGCAACAATCGAAATACCACAGGATTTTCTAACTGAAGACACGTTTATCCCCATTTCCAGTTTGATTGATTTTGTTTCTCCTTCACTTCTCCAAAACTTCAACAATGAAATTATTCTTAGAGTGAGAGGGCTATACATTGCACCTAAGAATGAGGTTGTGCAACGAGATTAAGAATTAGTGTTGGGGTTGCTATCGGATCAGCTTTGAAGAAAGAGAGTGTGTTAGTATATCAGATAGTCTTTGTCAAACAAACACATCTTAATAATTTGTTATAACAAGTTCTATACTCACCGGATGTTCTCAACAGGCTAAAAATATCAGGTTTTGCCCAAATACACATTAGTAATAAAAGTTGGTGTGCGAGTAATGTTATTACGTAACATTAACCAACAAAATGGTTTGTGTAATGGAAGAACCCTACATGTAAAAAGATTATCTAATCGTGTGATAGAAGAAGAAATAATATCACGAGGAAATATCGGTACCCGCACCTACATTCCTAGAATTAATTTGATACATTCGGATAAAAGATTTCTTTCAAGTTTCAAAGATGGAAATTTCCCTTAGGTGTTTGTTTAGCAATGACAATCAACAAAAGCCTAAGACAATTACTATCCAGGGTTGGTTTGTACTCGAAACACTCGGTTTTCAGAAACAGACGGTTTTCACCCATGGGCAGTTATATGTACCTTTATTAAAAGTAAAAACCAGAGATGGAGTCAAATTACTAATATTAGACAAAGACGGCAAACCTACAAATAAAAAAACAAATGTAGTGTGTAAAAAATTATAACGACTTGTACTTTTTTCGTATTATTTTTTTTTCAGTTCATTGTAATTTTAGCTTTACATAATTAAGGGAACGTTTCTTTCATTTCAAAGTTCTATATGAACACTTATAAATAATATCATTAACTTTGTGTAACACGTGTAGATCATGGTTACTTAAACTAGTTATTTTATAAACTAAAATCTCTTGTATTACACGGATTGTATAAGAAAAATATTAAATAATTAGTAATAAAGACTTTATAAATTATAAAATAATATTTTAGGGTAAGATATGATTAAAGTTATGTATGAATTACTTAATTTAAGTTACTCTTACGTTAGTTTTACAACATCTTTTTTAATTTTTTTCACAGTTCACCCATAATTAATTTTATGTTGAGTTTCACATCTTAAATTCTCCCCATCTTAAATTCCTAGATGTCTTTAGGTTATTTCTCATTTTGCATGGCACGTGGGTAACAACACTCGTTGATGGGTGTAACTAGAAAGAATTAATTTATCACTATGCTTTGTTTTTTTTTTTCAAAATTGTGATATTGTTGGTATATCTGATCACTTGTTTATACAAAACACTCTTCTAGAGGTTTTGACGGCCTTGTTCGGCTGATTTTGATAAAAGTTTTGAAACGAACTACTAGTTACGGTTTAGAGAAACGATAAATGAAAATGAACTAAACCGGTTTAGTTAGGCCTCTTTTCTTAGACATGGTTATGAATCAGACAAGTTTTTTTTTCGTTTTTGAAGGATGGTGTTGACTCTTACACCAATTAATTGTGTTGCAAAAATAATAATAAATAAATAAAACCTTATTTAAGAATAAGTATCATGCTTTATTTATTTATTTATTTATTTATCATACAACATAAGTGACAACTTGTAAATAAAATCATACAATACAGAATGAAAAAAAAAAAGAAACAAAAATTCATGATCAATATTAAAAAGTATAAATAACGTGTCCATGCTGAGTTGAAAACCAATCCGGTCGGAGCTCTAATCTGTTTCATCGTAGTTGTCTGGTTGGTAAAGCTTCAACCAACGATTATTCAAGGCTTGAACAGGTCTTGCGTTAGCTTTTAATTCCTGTACGTTACACAACAAGCTAAAATTAACAAAAAAGTTCCATATCAAAAGTGAAAACTAATGGCAATAGAGCATATATATAGAGCTCACATCATAGATTGCTTCACGGAATATACGCAGTTGTTCCGGTGAAACTGTTCTCACCTGATAAACAATGAAGCAAAACGTGTTTTAGTTATTAAATTCCTTACATGTAGTAAAGTTAGCTTGAATATTATAAAAAATATAAATACATTTTACCTTTTGAACAATGGTCCAAATAACACTTTGAGTACATGGTGGCGTAGTAAGTGAGCCAATATATCGATAATAGTTTCTACTCCCAAATTTAATTTGTCGGGGGTCTATTATTCCCACGCATTTTTCAACATCTCTTGTAGAGGACACTGCTTTTAAATATGGTTCCATCTGATCACATATATTAAGAAAAAAATACAGACTTAGAGATTTTGTGGACAGAAAATTATTGGTTACATTGAAGTATTAGTTAAGAAAATGATTACTTAACATACCGTGGCTAAAAAAGAATCGGGGCGACCAATTTTGTATAGGATTCCAACCACTGCAACCTTTGCATCTATACTTTTGTGAACCAGGTGTAGCTCGAGATTAAATCTATGCATGTAAAAAGTTATATTGTCGTTAGATATATGAAATGTTAGTTTCTTGGTAATTAAAATGAATTTTGGAGATGAATATTTTGCTTTTTTATGTACACCTTCGGCCATTGATGGTGTGTTCAGTAGGGGTGTGCCAGTGGGCTTGATCAAGCTGATACTCGGTTCCATTTATATGAATATGCCCGGCTTCCCCGACCCATGTCAACTGTGTTTGTTTTTATCATAATAAGTTAGTAATTACTAACGTAAATATTTATACTCATTAAACAAAAACAATTATCTTAAGATGATGAAAGCTTAATCAATTGTGTTGCATGCTTTCCTACCATCATATCATGGTGATGGCGCTGATTAATAAGTGTTGCATTAGCGGGCTTGTAATCTCTATCAAGTCTTCCGAGTTTGGATGTTGTCTGGACTCTTTTATGAGTGAGACCAATTGGTGACTGCATGTCTCCATTATTACACGTACTCCACTTTGGATTGAGTTCTCCCCAATGGTTCGGGCCATTCGGACTATTCACATCATATGAGAATTCTTGTTCATCCTCTGCACCACCATTAACAACATATTTCAAGAACAAAAAATATAAACAACCAAACGTACGAAATGACAACTGTAATATTGAAACTAAATCGTAGTATTGACTAACCAACTTCTTGAGATAGAGCCAGAGGTACGCAAAAGATGAGGAAAAGAGCAAAGAATAAAAAGCTTTTGTTATCCATTATTCTGTGCATATAGCAAATCTTATAGAATTTTGTATAAGTTATCGATGTTATGTATAGGGGCATGCATGCATATATATATAGAGGGAGAGGGGGTGTCATGGTCAAAAAGCTCGTTATGTTTTTTTTTTTTTTTTTTTTGAACGGCAAATTTGGAAAAAAAAAAAAAAAAAAAAAAAAAGCTCGTTATGTGAATGGAAAAATGGAAGTTTCATTTTGAGTTTTTGACCATAGACTTTGTTTTTTAATTTAGGTCATCCCATAGTTTAAAATCCATCATTTTGAGGTCTAGAATCCAGATTTCACCACCGGATGGCATATATCACTCAAGAAACTAATATCATTCTAATCTTTCAAAGTAAACACTTATATGCTTTATTATTGTTTATTATCGTTATAACTCAAAAACTTGTTAGTTCTCAATAGAGTTAATTATATGGTTGGTTCTTGTGGTTTGTGGGAAGTAAAAAGGTTGGGTATTAAGAATTTAAAATAAAAATCTAGAATATTACCTTTTAATTTTGTAACATTCTTGAATATTAAGGCTAACATCAGATAAAAACAAACTGAGAACTAAGGGTAATTTTATAATTTCACATCTTAGTACCCAACCTTTTTCATTTTTGAGAAACTGCATAGACTTGTCACATAATTAACTCTTATTATTTAAACACATAATTTTTCTTTTTTTTCTTTAATTATTTTACTACACTTTTCGTAATTATTTAACTAAATATTTTTTGTAAGGTTAAGTTCACCTCAATTTTACACGACGAAACATAGATAAAAAAAATACGATGTGAGTTCATCTCGGTTTTACACAACAAAACATAGATAAAAAATACGTCGTGACGTAGATAAAATCTTTTAGAATATATAACGTTTTAGACAACGAAACATAGATAAAAAAATACGATGTGAGTTCATCTTGGTTTTACACAACAAAACATAGATCAAAATACGTCATGACGTAGATAAAATCTTTTAGAATATATAACGTTTTAGACAACGAAACATAGATAAAAAAACACATCGTGAGTTCGGCTTGGTTTCACACAACGAATTAACGTAGATAAAAAAATATGTAGTGACGTTGATAAATTCTTTTAGTGTATATGGCTTTTCACAACGAAACCTCGATAAAAAATACGTAGTGAGTCGGTTCAGTTTCAAACAACGAAACGTAGGTAAAAAAAAAATATCGTGACGTAAATAAAATCTTTTAAAATATATAACTTTTCACACAACGAAACATAGATTAAAAAAAATACGTCGTGGACTGGATCGGCTTCACACAAGCAAACACATATTTTAAATTCTTCTTGACGTAAATAAAGTGTTTTAGATTTCATAATTTTTCACACAATGAAACGTAGATAAAAAAATATAACATGAGTTCTGCTCGGAATCATCCAAGAAAACGTAGATGACAAAATATGTGGTTGCGTAGATAAAAAAATTTACAAAATAAAATTTTCAAATAACAAAACATAGATAAAAATTAAAAAATACGTTGTGAGTTCGTCTCGATTTCACACAATGAAATGTAGATAAAAAAATATGTGGTGAGTTCGGCGTAAGTAAAGAATATACGACATGAGTTTGGGTTGGTTTCACCCAACGAAATGTAAAAAATACGTTGTTACGTAGATAAATTTTTTTAGAATATAACTTTTTTTACTATTTTAAAAATTATTTAGTTAAATAGTTAAAAATTTAGTTTGATAATAAAAGAAAAATATTATGTTTTATAAGGATAATAGTTAATTACGCTTTAAATACATATGATTTCTCATAAATATCAATGTTGGGTTACCAAATCATATAACACTCCAGAAATTAATTTGACAACACAAACATTGGAAAGTGGAATGGTAAAATCGTAGATGAAATTCAAAGCATACCAACTTATTGTATTCTTTTGTAACTATTTAGTGATTGGAAATTTTCTTTTGAATTTTCATACGTTCTGGTAAGCAAAGTTATTTAGGTAACATTTAAGCAATCAAAATACAAACTTTCAAAGCACATGCTCTATAAACATAACCAAGTCGGAATCACCTTAATCTTCTTGACAAGATGTGATCTAAAGCCCACTGAATTGGAATATGATGTCATTGAGCTCTCTCTTTGATTGTTTTTTGTTTTCCTTTTTATCACCATGATCAAATGCGACATACCCACGACTTTTTCCTATACTAATTTGTTTTACATAATCTTGACAAATCAGTGACGACGGTTACGATTTCTTTAAATGTATTAAACTTATAAAAGGATTAGGATCAAATACAAAAGAAAAATAAATAAAAAGTGTAAGAAAGTTTTTGGTCCATTGATCTAAGATTTGAATGGTTGAGATTAATTTTAAAGAAAAGAAAATAATGGAAGGGTATAAAAGGAATCATATATTTATTTAATTTCTCTCTCCACATGCAAGGCACATGTCAATTCCCCTCACTAATTTAAAACGTTCATAACTTTTTCATACAAAATTTAAAAAAAAAAATTCACCATAATAACAAGCGTTTTATATCTTTAATTTGAGTATCATATTGCTATATAAAAATATAATAAAAAATTTCATTGCTACTGGATTTTCTTTGCATTGTGTTAAAGGTTCAGATCATTGTGTCTGTTAACTAGGTTTTGGTCATTACGTTTTTGTAGGGCTTCTATACATTGTGTTATTATCAAAACTTATAACACAATGTTTATCTGGGTTTAGCCACTGCGTTTTTATCAAAACTTATTACACAATTTATGACACAATAAGGATGGTGTTATATTTGAGTTTTTGTACATTGTGTTATTGGTTATGATTATTGTGTTTTAATATGTTGTACATTGTGTTTTTGTTTTTTTGTTCTTTGTGTTTTAATTTGTTGTTCATTGTGTTTTATTAGGTTATTTATTGTGTTTTAATTTGTTGTTCATTGTGTTTTTAGTCTGATGTTCATTGTGTTGTAGTTTGTTATTTATTGTGTTTTTTGTTTGTTGTCTATTGTGTTTTAGTCTGATGTCCATTGTGTCTTTTATCTGTTGTCCATTGTGTCTTTTATCTGCTATTATAGTCTACTTTCCATTGTTTTTTTCGTTTAATACTCATTGTATTTTACATTATGTGCATTGTGTTTTAGTCTGTTGTCCATTGTGTCTTTTATCAGTTGTAATCAATTGTGTTTTTTGTTTCTTTCCATTGTGTTTTTAGTTTAATACTCATTGTGTTTTACGTTATGTCCATTGTGTAATACGCAACTGGGTTTTCAATTTTTTTTTAAAACTATAACAATAGGGTACTTATATTAAAAATAAAAAGACGCTCGATTTTATGGTATATATTTTTTTTAAATGATGTATAAAAAAGTTACGGAGGTTTAAAAAGTGAGGGGAGGATAGCATGTGACTTGCATGTGCATATTCTTTTTGTTCTCTTAGACAAAATTACCCTTCCCACTTGATTTCTCTTTGACACTTGTCATTCTACGATGGCTTCTTACACTTCTTATTTTTAAATCATTTGTATTATAACTCAACCCTATAAAACAATGTATACAGGAACCCAATATTATCATGAAGAAAGAAAAAAAATATTGGTGTGTACTTTATTTTCATTTTTAAGAACAAAAGGAAAGCTTGTATTCAATGAAATACATCATAATGTCTCACACAATGACACAACATTGCTACAAAAGATATCACCAATCTATCAATCACGAAATACAGTAACCCTCAACCCCCCCCCCCCCCCCTCAAAAAAAAATAGAAAAAATGAATACTAAAAAAACTATCTATATAAGCAATTCTCACTGATAAAATGCAATACAATAACCAGGGGAATACTGTCTCGCCGATGGACACGGACTTGGGTAAGCCTAGAACTAGTTTTTTGTGGAAACTATTTGCTAAGGTTGTTTATCGGTTCTATTATTGGGTGATTTGGTTTCGACAACAATATATATTAAAAATATTATCTTAAGACGATGAAAGTTTATGTGGTGCAGGCTAGCCTACTATGATATCATGGCCCGAATTAGTAAGTGTTGTATTGGCGGTTTAATAATATCTATCAAGGGATTCCAGTTTTGATGTCGTCTAAACTCTTATATAAGTGAGACTAGTTAGTGATTGCAAGTCCCCATGATTACGCATACTCCAATTAGGTTGAATTTATCTCCGAACCAGGCCTTTTGGAATGTTCACGCTACTATTCACTACTACAAAACTACTACGATTCCTACCAAAATTTCCTACGCATTTCCTACAAACAAAAATTCTGACACTTTTTCCACGAAATTCCTACGAACAAAAAAGGGTCTTAGTTTTGTGACAAAAAAAAAGACAAAAAAGCCACAAATTGTTATGCGTAGGAAAAGTGTCGGAAACTTCCCACGTATTTCCGACGGAATTCGTTTTCATTTTAACGATTAGTAGGAAATGCGTAGGATTCCAATTTATCAAAAATAAATTCATAATAAATAAAATTAATGATATTAAAATATAAAGTTTTAATATTTAGGTTTAATTTATCTCTGAACCAGGCCTTTCAGAATGTTCACACTACTATTGAGGGCTTTATAAAATATTTTGCTTTCAATCATATCTACTTCTATTTATACTTTCTATAAAAGAAGAAATCCCAATGACATAAGAAAAGCTAATGTGTCAGCCAGAGAGGTTGTCCAACAATGCTTTTCTTATGTCATTACTGCATACTAAAGCCTAATATAGAAATTATTTTAAATTCTATTCAAACCTCTGCCCTTCACCTTATAATCAAACATCTGTTTCCAAAGTAAACCTCTGTCCAAATTCAAAATTCTGGCTCCAGATTCAAAATTCAAAATTCAAACCATATATTCTAATCCTATAAATAAGATATATGAATCTGGCTCCACATTCAAATTTCAAGTCTATCTCTCTCGCTCATATCTGCGAGCGTATCTCTCTCTCTCAAATGCATATTTCTCGTGATTCAGCCGGCTAATCTCCGATTATACTTCTTTGTTCGAATGTTTGTTGATTCTGTTTACATATCATCATTACAATATCATGTGTTTGAACTTCTGTTTACATGTTATCGTTCCAGTATCATTGTTCCAACATCGTCGTTCCAATGAAGCTTCCCTTCACACATCAACCTTTCAACATCGATGTTGAAGTATCATTGTTGCAACATCGTGAAAAGTTGCATGTGATACCTTCTTTGATAAGAGAGTTGCATTGTTCAATTTTCGTTAAATTGAAAGTCAGCTTTTCTTATGTCAGTGAGATTTTCTTCTTTTATACAAAGTATAGATTCGTGCAATATCGTGAAAAGTTAGATGCGGTACAACAGTTGAGAGGAGACCTTTGCATTTTAGGTTTGTTTCTTATTTTGATTAACTGTTGATGACGTTGAGAGTTTTGGTTTCCGATAGTGAAGCTCTGCCGAAGTGTCTCCAGCATTGTAAAACGATCTGATATCAATACAAGAGACAATTAAAGTGATTCTAAGTGCAAATCAACTGAAATAACTCCGATACGTCTGTTTCCGCCTTTCGTATTGGACGAGATCTCTTCTGAACGACTCGTTTGGTCGTGCAAACAATCCTACATATGGTATCAGAGCTCAGGAGGAAGAGTTCTTACCATTTCAGTTGTTTTTCATCTAAAATTCTGATTTCTACTCACCTTCTTCACCATTTTTCAAAATTAACTGAGATTTCACGGATAAAATGGCTTGATTTTCACATATAACGTGCGAAACACTGTTTTAACAACCCCTTGAAAGAATCAGACCTAAAATCGAAGTAAAACTTGATCAATTTTGTGAAAAACTGTCTGAAAGTGTGACATCAGCACCAATTCGCACGAATTGGATACCAGATAGTTTGAATTTGCTTCCATTTCGCACAAGCTGAGTTTCCATTTCGCATCAAGTGCCAATTCGCTTGAAACAGTTCATTAGATCTTCATCTCGTACGAATTCGTAATTCAGAACATCATTTCGCACGAATTGGGAGAAAAGGATCCATTTCGCTTGAAATCACTTCCAATTCGCACGGATTGGACATAGTAGACTTCATTTCGTACGAATTGGGCCTAGGTCGTTTGAAACAGTATATCAGATCTCCATTTCGCACGAATTGCACTCAGGTCGCATCAAGAAGTTACCATTTCGCACGAATTGCACCATTTCTTATTAAACCATTTCGTTTGGACCAGTTCGCACCAATTCATTTCGTTTGAAAGTCTTAGTTTGTGAAATTTTCAAAACAGAATCATGGAGAACGAGTTCTACCATGCATTTGCTACCCCGATTACTATTTCTCAGAACACGATGTTAGAAAATGAAACTGGCACCACGCAAAAACCGCCTAAGCTTATGAATATTGAGGAGTATAGTGGATGGGCAGAACGTTTTGAAAATTGGGTTCAAGCATATTACTTAGATGCATGGGAATGTACTGAATATCGATATGTTAGACCAGTTAAGGACAACAGAGTGAAGGTTGATATTAAAGATCTAGGTGTTGATGAGAAAAAGAAATACAAAAATGAAAAGATGATGGTTAGTCTCTTGCAGCAAGCTATTAAGGAATAAATCTTGATTTTACTACAACACAACGGAAGTGCACATTCAATATGGAAAGAACTAAAATCGAAGTTTGTTGGAAGTAAAGAGATGATCAAGAACAAAATGTCACTTTTGTAGAAAGAATTTGATCTATTTCGTGGATTAAAAACTGAAAACACCAAGCAAATTATAGAAGAAATAATTTGATCTATTTCGTGGATTAAAAACTGAAAACACCAAGCAAATTATAGAAAGATATTGCAATTTGGTGATGAACATGAAGAGATTGAATATCAATAAAGATAAAGAAGAATTGATTGAAAAGTTGGCCGATGCGTTACCACAAGATGATTGGGGCACGTATCTTATGATGTTGAAAAATAAACCCGAATTTGACAATCTAACGCTGAGCTCGTTTATTGAACAACTCGAAGCTCAAGAGATGGAACAACGAAAGATAGCGAGAATGAAAGACTTTAATGGTGAACAAGACATTGGTCTATATTACAAAGGTGGTACTAGAGATAGGACCAACATTGCACCGAAGATCGAAACAGCTTTTAATGCAAAAAATTCTTCTGGAGGTTCATCTCAAGGATGAAGTAGCAAAACTGGATTTTCTTCATATCCATCATTCGATCCAAATTTTTCAGCAACCAAGAATGGCAAAGTACTACAATGCAACATTGCGCTAAATCTTGAGAATGATCAAAATTACTCTGAAGAAGTAGCCAAAAGTCATATGTATTTGTTGGTGACTGTGTTAGAGTCTTATGGGAGTTTAGTTGCAGGAAGGATCGGAAATCCAATGTTGACAAAAGAGGATTACGATCAAATTGATGCTGAGGAGATGGAGTTAATGGATATAAAGTGGTGTTTGGCTAGTGTGTTGAGAAGAGCTGAGAAGTTTAAACAAATTACGGGAAGAGATGATTTTCGTGATGCAAATGTTTCTACTTTAGGATTTGATAAATCTAAAGTTACTTGTTTTCGTTGCAGGGAAAAAGGGCATTTCAAGAGAGAATGCACAAACCGCGAAGCAAGTGGAGCACAAAATCCATTCGATAACAATGATTACTATCGAAAAGCGATTTATCATCAAGTTGCTCAATAGCCGTATCAACAACAACAGCCAC
>JARYGA010026538.1:0-20280 GCA_030545235.1 Helianthus tuberosus
AAAAACTGATCCCATGCGTTATTTTTGTGTCCCATGCGTGATTAGGGCCGGATCCGACGGTTCCCTTCTTCGCGTATGTGATGTACGATAACACTTAATGTATGTTAACCTAACCCTATATATATATATCGATTTTTTTTTAAATTTCGTGCCCCTCAAAATCATGGGCCTTGTGCGAAAGTCCTCCCCGCACACCATAAGAGCCGCCCCTGGTCTCAAGTTAAGTTCTTGGCTCCACCAACAAGATCTTATTTTTTTAATTCTTAGCGTTAGTTCTAAAATTAGAGAGATGAACACAAAAATTGGATGGTTTGCGAATTTCTATCAACAAGCATGGAACAATCGTCCAAGTGGTGCAAGTGACGAAAGTGTTTTGACGTCGGCTATTGAAAAATACACCTAAAAAACATGGGGCATTTCCATACATGAGGCCGTATGACATGTGAAAAGTGAGAAGTGGAAAGTGGTGCCTAATGAGATATCACAAGCTAAAAGATCTAGAACGAGCGAGTCGAGGAGTTATCGTGCCAGTGGTTCGGATGCACGGTGTACGATCAATTTAAACGATGTACCCGAGTTTGAAGATGAAGCACCAACTCCTGAATCAGAGCCGCCAATTGGAAGGGGCATTGTCAAAAAAGCAGCGACTGCAAAGGCTTCGGGTTCGAAGGGATCGGCCCAAAACGATTTATCAAAAATTGATGCACTTTTTCTCAACTTCAACGAGTTTAAGGATATTTAAGCGGGAGGTACGAAAAGAGAGAAAAAGAAAAGGAAGAATTTGCGGCGAGAGAAAGTAGAGGCTACTGTTGGATAGGAAACGACTCTAAATGGAACTACAACAAAAGGTTGAAAAGTTCTAAATCATGAGAACTGATATAGATTGTCTACCGGAACAAGACCGTGCGGTGATGTAAAATATGAAAGACAAGACTGTGAGAAAATGGCTTGGAGGAAATGCACGTACCGTAGTAGTATTTTAATTTAAATTACGTCATTTTTTTAAATTATGTCAGGGTTAGTCTACTTGACAGAGACACATGCCTTTTATATGAAGATATTAGGTACTTTATAAAAAAGAACATTTTTTTAAGACTGATGGTTTACCCATTCATATATAGTTGATTATATAATTTTCTTGTACTCAAATATAAGTCGGCCTGTTGGGCTTTATATACATATAACTATAGAAGTTTTTAATTGGGTTGGAATTGAAACAAGCAACAGATCAAGCAGGAAGCAGTAAACTAAGGAAACTATTTAAGAACATTGAATAAGTATCCAAGCCTCTCTTTATTGAGCCATAGCCCAGGCCCGGGGCATTAACGAGTTTCGATTTATTTAAATAATAATAATAATAGTTATACCAACAAGTAAGCATGCCATGGTTGTCAATGATCTTAAGATTAAGTGGTGAAAGACTTGCATTTCTCTTGAGATGCAAGTTTAACTCTCACTTGGTGTAAAGTGAGGCACTGGTGGGCTATGATAGGAGAACCAGGGAAACCTGGGTTGGATCCTTGAGCCAAACGGGTTTTACCAGTAATTTCACTGTCGTGCCTACGGGCGGGTGGGTTAACGGGTTTTCCCCGGAATTGGTGGTGGACTCGGGTTACTCTCGAAGTACTCCGTTTGTCCAGTGGGTGGCCGAAAAGTGCTCGGGATTGATTCTGTTGGCCGTTAAAAAAAAAAAACATGCCATGGTTGAAACTCAATGCAACACATGTTTTCATCTTTTACCTAATACCTATTAATATGCCCTAACTCGGAAATAAATTCTTGCCAATGAGGTAGTAGTGCAGTGGTTGAAGAAAAACTTGGTGTTCTTTGTCGCATTATTTTTTGCGACATCCAGGTGAAGGGCGGATACGAGTGGCACCGGTTCGTCTTGGATGGGAGGTGATGTTTTACCGATTATTTCACTGTCGTGCCTTCGGGCGGATGGAGGTCGGGTTTCCGCGCATTTGGGAGAGCCAATGAGCTGGCGGCGGTCGAGTAGTCGATCTTGGCCACAACGCCCAGTGTCACGGTGGTTGACACATCATTTCTTGCTGTTCAAACAAGAATTAAAAAATTAAAATAAAGTCTTAGTTTCTACTTAATTATACTAGGTATGCTTTTTTTTGTTTGTACTAGATTAAAGCAGTCCAATTAATACTCAAAAATTTAAAAAGTTAATAAATAAAATAATAACATAGTAATTAGTATATTTATATTTATATTATATAATACTCTAATTTTCAACAATTATGTGCAATGAAGGTTGTACATATGGCATAGCTGATGTTTCAGGCTTTAGGCTATTGTAAATATTGCTTTATATGTTTTCTAGAGAGAGAGAGGAAGATGGTAAACCCCAGCTCCACCCTTCCACTGCTTCGACGCTGCGCTGGTGTCACAGTCACCGTCGACATCTCAACCCCAATAGATGTTTCAGGCTTTAGGCTGTTGTAAATATTGCTTTATATGTTTTCTAGAGAGAGAGAGAGAGAGAGGAAGACATGCGATGGTAAACCCCAGCTCCACCCTTCCACTGCTTCGACGCTGCGCTGGTGTCACAGTCATCGTCGACATCTCAACCCCAATAGTGGCAACGGCAAGAAGGGATTTGAGGGTTCGGCACTGATTAGAGGGATTTGAGGTTTCGCAAAAAAAATCGAAAAGAAGAGAGAGAGAGAGAGAGAGAGAGAGGAATCAGAATTGGTTTTCCGGCGTATAGGGTTTCGATTATGAGCTACAGACTGAGCTTCGCCATCTCAATTCTCAAAGACCAGGTACGTCGTTTAGTTTTTTCTGGTGCGTCGAGGGTTTTTGATGATTTGGTTCTCATTTTTCTGAGAAATTGATGTGGGTTTTTAGTTTGATTTGTGGATTGGCTGTGATTTGGGAGATGTTTGGTGGTATATATACTTGTAATGAATACAAAATCGAACTTTTTATGAAAAATATATTGCAGGTCAAGGATGAAGTAGTAGGTTACAAGTTGTATAAGCAAGGGTACAAGTTTGATTTTCGACCACCAAAAGGTAAGCATTGTGTCATTCTTGATGATAAACTATGCTTTATAAATGAGTAAAAACTAAGGGTATATTCTAACATTGTTGCATGATGCTGTAAATTTAATTGCTATAGTTTTTTTTTTTTTTTTTTTTGAAAACAAGCTCATGAAAATTTAACCATTATTTTGAAGATCTTGCTGATCAACTGGTTGGAGATATGTTTTATGTAATTGGAAACTTCATCGGTCAACAAGGAGCTTGGGGGGTGTCTCAAGTACATCCCTCATTGGTACGAAAGATCAACCCAGTAGATTTGGTCAACGAAAAGGAAAAGGTTTGACTTAGTAAAAAGTCAAATAGTTTGAGAATTGACACAAAGTATACTCTTTTAAAAATTTTAAATTGTTTATTCAAGAATCTACACCTTTATTGAATAGTAACCAATGTTGTTAAGAGCCTGGTTGGACCAGGAACTACTGGATCTCCATCCAATTCAGTTGGCATGGGTTGAACTGGCACCAATTGGGTTAGTCGATGTTATGACAAAGGTGGATACTGACGTCCACGATGTTATGGCAATGGACGTCGAAGCAACTGAGAAGCCATCAGAATCAAGTCCCATGACGACAAGTGATTCTTACGTCTTTATTAGTATATTTTTTGAAATTATCATCAAATGTTATTGTAAGAGGTAAAATGGCAACTTGGTGGCAGACTTGATATCATACATTTAGAGCATGTAATGTGAATTCATTGTGTGATATAGTATGAGAGAATCAATTTAAAATTTGATCAGAGAATTGATGGTGCTTTAGATGGGTCGTGTGGATTATGGGTTGGGTTTGGTGATTGAACTACCCTTTGGGACAATTAAAGATGTTAATAATTTGTTTTAATTTGGAATTTGTGAGATTTGATTCGATTTTTTTCTTTTAATTCTGTTGCAGCAAGGATGACCATTGATTTATTGAGCAACATAGAGAATCCAGATAAAAAACGCGCAAACAGAGAAACTAATGAATGCAAAACCAGATGAAACAGCGAACAAAGCTCAATAGATGACGATTTTCTACAACGGAGAAGTGATTGTGTTTGATAATATACCAGGAGTAGTGATTGTGTTTGATAATATACCAGCCGATAGAGCGAGAGATTTGATGTTAGCAGCCAGAGATTATCCTTCGTCTACCGGTAAAACCAATGCTCATGATTACTTTACAGCAACTTCAACTTTTCCTTATAACGCACGCGAATCAGATCAACCAATTGATCATCTTCGAGTTCAAGCCAACGGTCTGGATCTACCAATTGCAAGACGAGCGTGACTCCACAAGTTTCTAGCCAAACGAAAGGACAGAGCCACCGTACGAGCACCGTATCCATCACCGGGAACCAGACCGTCTAAGCATGAGCTTAATTTCGATCTAAATATGTAGAAGTTTGAGTATTATTGATTAACATGTTTTTATGGACTGCATCTTACAGCTGTTTGAAAACGTTTGGTAATTTTCTTTTACTGATAGTAAGAAGACTTTTTATTGTAGCCATTGAAAACATTTGGCAGTTTTTTTACTGATACTTTTTATTGTAGCTATAGATACGTTTGTATAAGGTTTGTAGTTTGACCGTATGATTCATAATTGGCAAAGCCACGTGGCGGAGTTTCTAGGGAGCTCTGGACTGGCCTTATTTGTGGCTAACATTAATTTACAAGAAATTTCTGTGTAATTTTCTTATTTTTGGCATAGTGTTGATTTAATTAATAGTTTGCTTCGAAACTAACTCCGAAAAGCAGCTTCGCCATGGGACAGAAATAACACTTTACTTGAAGGTGATTTATATGTTCTCTTTTTATGAAGTTCATGTATCTTGTCTTTTTGTATGGCTTTTAAAAGTGAACTGATCATATTGTGTAGCCTATCAGTGCCAAAGCTCAAGGCCAAAGGAAGGTTGCTAGAGAGACAAAGACTAATGTCGTTTACATCAATGGGAACCCAACATTTTGTTTACGGCAGAACAATGCAGGATATTTACAAAGATTACGAGTATGAAGTTTATGATCACAACTTTGTTGATGGCGTGTCTGCAACCTTATAATCATGTAAGTTTTTTGTGGTCCAAATGAAATAAACCAAAAGAAACATTAAAGATTTTTATGTTCATATAGCCATATCTCAAACAGCAGCAGCCAGTTTCTTTTTAGGCTCACGAAGGGCATTTTGAAGATTTTGGTGGAAGGGTTATGCAAATGGGATGGTGCACTTTCAAAGTTAACAAAGATTAAATCAAAATAAACCAATTTTTAGAACATGTTGAATTGCCATGTAAATATATTGATTTACAGCTAAGAATGAATATCGATAAATTAAAGAATTCATGGTTATGCTATTTGGTACGGTTTAACACAACCCGTCGCAATGCGTGCCTCCGCCGCATTGCAGCAGGGTACTTATCTAGTTTACAAAAAAAAGGAAATAAAATAAGATTGTGAACGTAAACAACCTAAAGTCAAATGGTAACCACCTACAATACCATCGGTTGGAAGCACCTTACCGCTGGCCGGCCACCTCCAAACGGTAAGTACTCACTCTCTCTCTCTCTCTCTCTCTACCTCTCTTTCTTTCCCTCCCTCTCCTATCTAAACCCACCTAAACCATCGACCGATTGGTAAACACCTGAATTACCATCCTCCTTTCCATTTGCTCTAGGCCATCTCTCTCTACAGAACTGAAACCGGCGCCGGCCTCATACCCATCCACACTCCCCCTTTAGCGCCAAAATTGCAGAAGTCATCCTATACTCTGTACCACTTTATCTCCCTCAATTGAAACCACCACACCCCCTTTTAGGGATCTTGTGATGTGCATGGACGAGGAGGAGTGGGTGAGATTGAGAGAGAGGTACAAAAAGGCTAAAAGAGAGTCGAAGAAGGTGGTGGCTGAAGCAAAGAACACAATATACAAATAGTTGTATGAGCGCCTGGAAACAAAGGAGGGGGAACATGATATGTTCAAGATTTCCGATCAAAGTGTGGAAGAGTCTAGGTGAGGATGGAGTTCAATGGCTAACTACTTTGTTTGATCTCATTTTCAAATAGTTGTATGAGCGCCTGGAAACAAAGGAGGGGGAATATGGTCACACCACGCAAGGACCCTCGCGCCCCGCGAGGGTGTTTACTAATATTGTCGCGGCCCGCGACTGCTTAAAGAACTGGCAAAAATGTGCTGTTTGATTATTTTCAGCTTACGGACTTGTTTAAATGTATATTAAACTCTCATAACTAATGATTATGATTGTTATGATTATAGATAACTATTACAAACTTACAGATGGCGATCAAGCTTGCGCGAGAACCGAACACAATCAAGATTCAAGCTTTCGCTTTTCATTTCGTCGTCATGTTTTAAACGACGAATATATTTATAATATGTTGAAATGTTTTAATTCTTAAAATGTGTTAATCTGTATTTTTAAGTGTATGTGTAATCATAAATACACATATATAATCGATAATTATATGAAAATCGTATAAATCAAGTAAGGGTCTTACAAGTTGGTATCAGAGCTCAAGGTTAAAGAGTAAAGTGTTCGGTTCGAGACTTGATCGCATAATCTTGTAAGTTATTAAGTACATTAACGGTCTAGCATGTTAAAGTGTTGAAAACAACACATAGGGTTATTGTGTAACACACGTTACCCCAAATAAAGTAATAAAAGACCAATATAGTTAACGAATTACGTGTGTTAACACGTGTTGTAGAAAGCCTTGTATTATAGTACGAGCGCTTGTTAATGTTAACATTACTAATATTTGTAAATGTTTTAGTTGAAGGACCCTTGCATCTGAAGTATGGCAAGTAAGCCATACACGCCAAAGACATAAATTAGGAAATGATATAGAGATCAAACAACAAGGAAAGTTTATCAGGGCGAGTATCTACAAGGTACACGTCTTAAAATTTTAGTACAAACAGTAATGTGCAACAAATATATAGTGAATGACAGTTGCATATAAAATATGAAACTTGGGAAAACTGGATAGGTTACCTATCTAGGATGACATTTCCAAGAGAAATTTTGTAGAAACACGTATTATTCACGATTGTGAATAACAAGACAATAACAGAATACAGTTTATATAGAAACTTGGATGAGAGTAATCATCCAAGTAAGTACTCTCAATATAAATCCTATTGAGAAAAGTAATGATCACATCAACGAATGTGATTGTATAAATGTTTATGAAAAGGAAACATTTTGTATGTTCAAGGATAAAATGGGTAAAACTAATAATTGTTAACTGACAATTAAATAAAGTTTTACCAAATGAAATCATAAATATGGAAATAAATTGAGGAGTTACTTACATGGGATGTGATGTGGTAATTATAATAAGGTCACGCGTACCATGTGTTGATTGCTTACTCTGGCCAAGTAAGTAGTGAACACATGATACTATAAGCTTCTTATAATGAGCCCATTTATGTCTGATGTGGTAAGGTCGAGGCGAATGAAAAGTTAAAAGATCCTTAGGGTCAAGAAATCTTATGGGCATACTCGTATAAATGGTTTTCGTGGGAACCATAAAAACGATATGCGGCACACATAGAAATAAATGACCAAAGGGAATTCGTGAAATAAGTCATTATGGACGAAAGAGCCATGGTTGAAAAAAAGGGCATGTAAAACCAAAGTATAAGTGACCCGCGGGGTCATAGAAACGAAGGTATTGCCCACACGGAAAGACGATCAAAGTCGTTGACTTTGGTCGTATTAAAGAAAGGATGATGATGATAATCATCATTCATAGTTTATAAGGCCGTCAAGGATTGTCAAATAAAGAATAAAGGTTTGGTTGAATAAAAGCGATGGATTTCGCTACGACAACCAAACAGGTCAAAATGAAGTCTTAATGTATACCAGAATGGTTGCTGTATTAATGACTTAGGTAAAGTACCCGGTTGATGGGTAAGAATTTAAATACATGCGTAAATCGAGAAACGGGAATGCGGATTAAAAGTCAAAAGACTCGAATTATGAGTTATGACTAAAAGACGATAAAATTTCACAAACAGATATTTGGATAATTATGTTTAACTATTTTGAGGTTGAACGAGTTGAATAAAGAATAAAGTTTGACTGTTCATAAGTGATGGATTTTACACGATCAAGTCAAATGGGTCAAATAAAGTATAATGCCTGATGGTATAAATATAGGCGTAAACCGACGTGTAAATGACATAAGAAGTCATAGAGTCAGAAGAATGGTCCGAAAGAAAACGATTGTATTCATAAACTACAGTCAAAGTTAACAGATTTCAAACGTGAAAACAAATGATTTTCAAACATAAAAAGAGTGCCTTGACACCAAACATATATTTCTAAGAAAGACATGAGTAAAAAGGAATGATCTACGGGATCATCATAACCTTCGGGTTATAAACAGTGTAAAGGTCTATGGGACCAAAATGACCCCAGGTCACGAAAAAAAAAAGAAATGAACTATAAGAGCCTTGCCTTAAAGAGGTGAAAGCCATAAGAAATAGCCTACGAGGCTGAGTGAAAGAACCTAGGGGTTACTTAGAGAAAGCGAGGGAACCAGTTGAGAATCCCCGAGTAAAATAAGAACGAAAAGTTGATATTGTTGATACATATTTTGTGGATACCGCTCGGGTCGGTTTGACTCGGCTACAAAGTGAAGGCCGTAGTCAAGACAACCTCCTGTATTGACTCGGTATGCGATTTACTTTGTAACGTTTGTGTAAATGCAACTGCGTGTGTGTAGTTTGCATTTAATATAGCTTATGTTTATGTTGTCTGTTTCTTTGATCCCTTTGAAGAAGCCCAAGTGACAAAGTCAAGGCCCAGGCCCAATCATGTGACGAAAACAACATGTATGGTGAAATCCCTTTTAGGTGAAAACACCTTGTGGTGAAATCACCCTGTTGGTGAAAACCAAATGGGACGAAATCAAGTGATTTCGTCTGGACCTTGATTTCGTCCATGTGTTTTCGTGGGCCACTGGATTTCGTCAACATGTTGGTATATATACACAGACAACAGAAAGAGCACAGTTAGACAAGTCTGAATAGATTTGAGAGCGAACACATTGTAACACACACACTGAGAGTTTACCAAGACCATTTGTAAACACCGCATTGTAACCATTTTTTAGCATTAATACATTGAGTTTTAATCGTTGAATCTTGTGTCTTACGTGTTCGTAACTTGGTTTAACTTACCCGTTTGGATTCCGCACTTTCGGGTTTGTCGGAAAATAGGGAATAGAGGTTACTCGATCCTCCGGGTGGACCTACAATTGGTATCAGAGCATTGGCTCGATTCCTTGTTAAAACCAAGTTTGTGTTCTTGATTTTTCTTAGTTTTTAATGAGTTTTTCTTGAGTTTTGATCTTTAAAGTTGATACATTTTCTGGAAAAACAATGTTAAAATCTTGAAAATCTTGGTATTTTTGCTTCTAGTTCATATAGAACCTTGTTAAAACTCTTGTATACATGTTAGTATTGGGTTTTTATTGAACTTTATTGCAAAATTGTTGATGTTCGGAAATTTTCAGGTGATCGGAATCTTCATCCAGTTCATCACATCTTCAAACTGTTCTTGAATAGTTTCTGTGTTTGATATTTTGTTGAACTTGAATTATTATGTTTGTGTGATTATTATATATTAAGTTCACAAATTGTGCACATGTAATAATTTGTTGTTGAAAAAGAAACTTTGATATCAGATAAAAGCATGGTTGTTTGAAAAAGATGTCTTGTTGTCAGAAGGATAAGATTTGATTTTTGATAAATATCTTGCAATTTGTCTCTCTCAATTGTCAACAATATCATACAGCTCAACGAAATCACCAACATCTTTTGGCTTCTGGACGAAATCACTAACATCTAGTGATCTGGATGAAATCAGGCTGGACAAAATCAAACATCTTCCACGAAATCACCTTATATATCATTCTCAGCGAAATTCAACTTGTCTTGGACGAAATCACTTCACATTCTAGTCAACGAAATCACTTCAGTCAACAATATCAGGCTCTGGACGAAAACACTTCTCAACGAAATCACATATGCTTGGACGAAATCTTTGAGCCACGAAGACACCTTTGTTTTCGTCAAACATCACAGCAACGAAAACACTTATTCTCGTCACACATTAGCGGCGAAATCAATTCTGATTTCATCACACATCAGCGACGAAAACCCTTTGATTTCGTCAAACATATTTGTGATATTTCTAACAGTAGCCTTTTATTTCATTGTTAACCATTTGATTTCAAGTTTTTAAGCAGGTACAATTGTTCTAATATCAAATATGAGTTCTAATCCATTAGATTGGAGCATTAGCACGGTCCCTGATATGGCATGGGTTAAGTCTTTGATGCCACGGGAAAGAATTTCGGCTACTCAATGGGCGTGCGTGTCAAATCAAAATCAAAGTATCCAAAACCTGCTCATAAGCAAAAATGAAACGGGTAGCAATAACCGTCCGCCAAAACTCAACCACATGAACGACTATCCATCGTGGATAGGTCGTTTTCAGAATTATGTTTTAGGTCAAAACACCGAGTTATGGACGTGTTTCACCACAGCATATAACGACGCTCTTGAGGAAGCTGGATCAAATGCTACAACTTTGGGGGCCATGTCTGAAAATGACAAGAAGGCGTATAACCTTGAAAAGAAAGCGTTTGCTATTCTTACGCAAGTATTGCACAAAGATATCTATCATCAATTCGCTCATTGTACCAACACCAAAGCCTTGTGGGACATCCTAGTTAACAGAGGAGAAGGAAATGCGGCCACACGGAAGACGCGTCATGATTTACTAAAGAAGGAATTTGAAGGGTTTATGTTTGTGCAGACTGAAACACTGAATGAGATGACAACTCGTTTTTATCATTTAATTAGTGAAATGATTTCTTACAAGGTTATTGTATCTTCGCAGGAAATAGTCGCACGGTTTGCTGATGCTCTACCACCAAAGTGGAGCCCATTCATTGAGTTGTTAAAGCATACAGGTGTACTGGATACTGTCAGTATCTATGAGTTTGTTCAAAAGCTGGAGAACAAGGATGCAGAAGAAATCAGAAAAGCTAAACTAATTCCTGTCCCTCAAAATCCAGAGATGTACTTTGGAGGGATTGCTCCTGCTGCTATTACAAGCCATCAACCAAAGATACAAACAGCTTATGTGTCAAATGCTTTCGACCAAAATTCCTATTTTGGAGGAGTAGTTGCACAACCCCAATTTGACATAAATGCCTATCTTCCGAAACCTCAAGTTGCACCACCCCAACCCCAATTTGATCCAACTGCCTATTTTTCTAAACCGCAAGTTGCCACACCTCAACCCCAATTTGGTATAAATGCCTATCTTCCGAAACCTCAAGTTGCCACACCTCAACCCCAATTTGATCCAACTGCCTATTTTTCTAAACCACCACAAGCCCAACCACAATAAGCCTTCTATGGTAACAAACCTGATACTTCAAATCTTTCCAAAGTGAGTGTAGAAGCTGCACGGGATCACATTGAAATTCTTACCACTATGGTTAATGCCTACAGCGGATTAGTCGCAAGTCAAATTGGAAACATTAATTTGACCAATGAAGATTATCAGCAGATAGACAAAGATGAGATGGAGTTGATGGACATTAAGTGGGCGTTTGCTAGTGCTGTGAGAAGGGCAAAGGATTATATGAGCAGAACGGGGAGAACCAGCTTGGAAAGCAAAAGGGATACCAAGTACGGGTTTGACAAGGATGCTGTCACATGCTTTAATTGTGGTGAAAAGGGTCACTTCAAACGTGAATGCACGCGAACGAGCAAACAAGGCAACCAACAAGGCAACCAAAATCCCTTCCAAAATCAAACAAGTACTTCAAATCAAGCTAACAACGAAAGAGGGATAGTAGCTGCTAACAACCAAACCAACCAGTCAGGGCCTTCAAACCCCAACCGAGCATTGATAGTACAAGCCGATGAGGGATGTGATTGGTCCGTACAGTTGGGAGGAGGAACTGCATGTTATGCGAAGATCATCAGTCACATCAAGCATGCGCATAAAGAAGAATTCTCTGAAGATGATGACAGTTCTGGCTACAGTGGCAGTTCTGATGAAGAATCGGATGTGAATGAAGGTGATAGTTTGTTGAATGATGCTGAGGAGGTCAAGTGTCAGAAATATGTCTTGATCAAGAAAGCTGATGCTACATCAGAAGAAATGGAGAAGATTCTCACTGAAGATGGATCTTTCTCTTCTCAGACTGCCTTTATGGCTAATGTCACAGCTTCTACAAGTCAGGTACAATATGAAACTCCTAGCATATGTAGTGATTGTGCTGATATGAAACATGAATGTGCTGATATGAAACAAGAATCTGAAAAGATTCACAGTCACAATCAGAGTTTAGTTATTGAACTGTCAAAGTGCAAAGAGGCAAACATGGCCTTAGCTCGCAATGAAAAAGATTTTAAATCGGTAATTGAAACACTCAAGAAAAGTGTTTCTGAGTTATCAAAAACGGTTTTTAATAAGCAAACTGGTATTAATAATTACATTAATATCATCGAGGCAACTAAGAAAGAGCTAGCCGAGGCGAAATGTGAGCATGAAGCGATCAAGCTCAAATTGGAGAGTTACTCAAACTCCCGATATGTGCTTGATCACATCATGGACGTTCAACAACTAAAGGGTAATGTTAAAGGCGTTGGGTATAAGTCGTGTCCACCTCCTTTGAGACACAACTATACCAAGATGCCTGATGAGGAGGAAATGCCGCGTTTTGAGCCAACTGTACCTCTTGATTATGAGGAAGTTACAACTGGCTTAGGGTTCAAAACGGACAGTTCCTCGGAGGGCTCATCTGGAGCAACCGAAAATTCAGCATCTGTTGGTACGGAACAAGTCCTCCCATAGTTGAGGACTCTATTCCAAAAGCTGAAGTTAGGAAACAACATGGAAATCAAACATTACCGACAAAGCTACAACCTGTCGCTTTTAAGGGTAAACAATAACAACAACGAGCTCCAAAGCCTAATGCTAAGGTTGAATCAAAAGGAGCTCGTTATAAGAAGAAAAACAAAGACATTAAATTTGTGGCCTCCAAGGGTACTGATAAAGTGGAGACTTTTGAAAATAAATCCAATACTGAGTTTGTTCAAAAGTTTAAAATTTTGAAACGTAATAGTGATAACAATTACACCCAACACACAAATGGGTGTGAAGCTAGTACCTCGGGGTCTAGAAATTCAACGTCAGGTCATCGAACAGAATCTCCTAATTTTGTTGAAAGGAGATCTTGTTTCAAATGTGGGGAGTTTGGACACATCATCAAAAACTGCACAAATTCTCCAAAACCAAATTTTGTTGAAAGAGCGCCTTCTGAACAAGGTCACCAACAACGTCGTCCTGTGTCACCAAAACTGACAAACGCACTGTTAAAGAACAGGAAACAAAACAACGACGTCAAAATATGAAGGTGATCGAAAAGGCTTTAAAACCAGAAACTGTTAAAAGGGAACTAAGTTCATCACAACCGTTAAAACCAAAAATTGTTAATAATACACAATCTGGTAAACGAAAACAGGCTTGGAAACCTAAAACGGGTGAAGGTTCAGGGGGAGGCGTGAAATTTCCAAATCATCAAGAGATTGAAATTACATTTCTTGATTCTCAGGGGCAACCCAAGTCTATGAAGGCTTGGGTCCCCCTCTCCAACTAATCTCTAAGTGAGTGTGCAGGATGTTCCAGGAGGAACTATCGATACTCATCGGATTGTTGATAGCGGAGTGTCCATGCACAAGATCGGCGACAAAAGAAATTGTTGCCTTTGATGGAGAGAAAAAGAAAAGAAGACAGAATTGTCTGTCGAAAGAAATTGAAAACCTTCGACAAAATGAAAAATCATTCAAAATTTGATTGTTCAAGGCTTTAATCGGGTCCCCAGGATAGATTCAATCAAAATGTACGCAACTGCAGCACGTCTGAAGTTCAAAATCAACAAGATGAACGTGCAGTGTACATTTCTTCGCGGTGTGATTGAAGAAAATGTGTTTGTTGAACAAACCAACCGGGTGTGCGGATGCCTTGGCGTGGATTGAACAACCGCACACTACTTCTGAAAGAGAAAGACAAAGACCTTCGCTGGTGCAATGTGGAAGACCAGCCGGAGCCAGAGGTTTCTGATCTTGTTGCTGTGAAGAGATTTCTCGGATTAATCGAAGTAGCTGGAAAATCGTGGTCTGTCTAGACCTCTTTGAACTGAAATGCAAAATGAAAAAATGTTTAAGCAGCTCTATATAAGATGTATCGGTAGGCTCACAATCATTTTAAAGTGTGCAGGGTGATATAAATCTTAAATCGACTGAAGATCAGGTGGGAACCACACATTGGCATATGGTCTAAGTACCGAAATTTCGTTTGAGAGATTGCCGAGGTTCTGAGATATTCGGTCTTTATGCTGCTTATCATCTGGGTATCATGGTTGTATCAAACCGTAAAAATAATGGAGACGAAGTCTAGATCTTCCATGATAGTATACATATATGTACATATTGCATACGACCTCAATAAGTGATTAAAAATCACATGTCCAAACAAAACAAGTGATAATATATCACATTTATCCGGGAGTCAAGTTCGTCTCTTTGCTGTACGAAAGTACTGACCTGTTCATGGACTTGCTCCTGTGCCCTCATGCATCTGAAAATCAAGTTCCTCATCAATAAGTGATTCTATCACATAGGGCTTGTTTTTCAAATAAAAAATAAGTGAGTTTCTCACATCTTTTATACGGTCAAACAGATGATAAACGGTATACTCACCGGTAAGATGAACTCTCGTGCATACCTTGATACGGGAATGTGTCGTGTGTGGATGAACACCGGTCGGTAAGTATAAATCATACCTTAACATATCCCCTTGCCATGATTACATCTGATAAGTTGAGCTTAAGTGGACAACAATACCGATAATTGTTATAGGATGCTTATCTAATTGTTAACAAAATGAACAACAAGAGCGTTTTGGCATGACCATACACTGATATGATTCTCTTACCCTCGAAACTCTCAAAAAGAATGTCTGTAAATATTTGTTTACTACTTTCAGTTTCTGCATCTTTGTATATATTTATTCATTGCTTTCCGTCTTTACATTTGAAAAATGAAAAATTCCAAAAAGATTTTAGGTGTGTTTTAATCTAAACTTTATAAAATCCAAAAAGATTTTGCTTCTAGTTTATTTTTGATTGACCGATGTTGGAACTCGAGTCTATCCTACCCAAAATCCTGATTGTAACCCGGAAAACAATTGCATCTTGATAAACTGTCGAAGTTAACAAGTTTTGAAAGTTAAAGGATTAAAACTGAACAATTTTTAAACTTTCAAACTGTTTTCAATCGGTGTTTAAATGTGATTTGATCTCATATGTGTCATTTGTTTAATTTGTCTAAATTCCAAGCGGTTGTTCTCATTACGTGTTTAGCTTTCTTGTATGTGCAGATGCGAAATCAGAATCAGCTAAAGGCGAAGAGAACATGTCAGATGACAAGCCGTAAAGTGAAGACACGATGTTGATGCAATCAGAAGATCAAGATGATCGGGTTGCAGTTGACCACTTTTCAACACCACAAGGATCTAAAGTGTTGAAGTTCAAAAGATTCACGAGCATCATTCAAAGGGGAGTTTGTTGATACACTCCCTGATTGTGTCACGTGAAGACTTTGAAGATCCTTTCCAAGAATGAAAGAACCATCAAGAGATGGAGAACGAGATTACGAACCTCGCGAGCAGCATCCAAGAGGGAGTTTGTTGATACATATTTTGTGGATACGGCTTGGGTCGGTTCGACTCGGCTACAAAGTGAAGGCCGTAGTCAAGACAACCTCCTGTCTTGACTCGGTATGCGATTTACTTTGTAAAGTTTGTGTAAATGCAACTGCGTGTGTGCAGTTTGCATTTAATATAGCTTATGTTTATGTTGTCTGTTTGTTTGATCCATTTGAAGAAGCCCAAGTGACAAAGTCAAGGCCCAGGCCCAATCATGTGACGAAAACAACATGTTTGGTGAAATCCCTTTTAGGTGAAAACACCTTGTGGTGAAATCACCCTGTTGGTGAAAACCAAATGGGACGAAATCAAGTGATTTCATCTGGACCTTGATTTCGTCCATGTGTTTTCGTGGGCCACTGGATTTCGTCAACATGTTGGTATATATACACAGACAACAGAAAGAGCACAGTTAGACAAGTCTGAATAGATTTGAGAGCGAACACATTGTAACACACACACCGAGAGTTTACAGAGACCATTTGTAAACACCACATTGTAACCGTTTTCTAGCATTAATACATTGAGTGTTAATCGTTGAATCTTGTGTCTTACATGTTCGTAACTTGGTTTAACTTACCCGTTTGGATTCCGTACTTTCGGGTTTGTCGGAAAACAGGGAATAGAGGTTACTCGATCCTCCGGGTGGACCTACAAATATAAACTTAAATATGACGTGATGTGATCACGGTCAAGAAAAGTAATGTGGAATATAATCACATTGTAGCCCTAGTGATGGGTATAAGGTAACTGGACTAATAAATCTAACCAGTAAGACCGGTTAAGGTCAAAAATTTAAATTAAGAGCTTGTTTAATACGCTATTCATTATGAAATTAGCGTGGAATAAACATAATTGATAAACTTATTTGACCAAGTGGCCAAATTGGCGACACGGTCAAGTAAACAATAGAGGTAAATGAGTACACAACAAAAATGATGGCCAATGAGGCCTTACTAACGGAGAATAATGATCACCTATACTAAGGGATCATAAGGCAACACAAGCGTAGTGTCGGGAAGTCAAATCATGCAAAAGCACGATTGAAGAAAAAGCTATAAGGTATGTTACTATATGCTTTATAGAATTTCCTTAATATTACGTATTAAAACGTGATGAATAACTAAGATAAAAATCAGGAAAATTTGGCTTGTTCTTAAGTGGTGGATTCCGTATGAATGAATCAAATGAATAAATTCGAAAACAAAAGAATTTGGTTGTCAAAGGTGAAGGATTTCACTAAAAACACCCAAACAGGACGAAAAACGAAATTATGAAAACGTTATTTTGATTTGCGTTATTTTGCATGAAACACGCATACGCTTTGTAACTAAAAATATATTACCATACTTTCCTAGTAATACCAACAACTTATTAAAGTATGAGCGATGCTCAAATGATTACTGAGACTAAGTGCATTGAGTTTAAACTTAATGAACTACGTGAGAAAGGTTTCGGGGACGAAACCTCTTTAAGGTGGGGGGTGTAGACTTGTAACACCCCGAAAACGGGTTTGGTAATCAAACTACGTTAATACTAAAGGACGGGTTGTCACACCCTACTAGTAGCGGAAGCGTATTGTGTGTGACGTAAGAAAGGTAATCATTTCATCCAAATGAGTAAACACATAAACAACAACGATGCCACAGATATAATGATTTTTACAAAAGATCACAAGTTTTCCAACATAGTTTCAAGTTTACCAACGTTCACAATGAAGATATTTGAGCTGAAGGGTGCTCCGAAGAAGCATGCGGAGAAAGCTCCGCGGGGTCGTGGCAAGAAAAAACCTGAGGCTCCTGTTGTTCCGTCTTTGGTGCCGCAGGCGGCAGGTATCTCTCGTTCTCATTTCCGCAGATATACCGATTACGTGGTAGTATCTGACACCCTTGAAGGATTGGGTGTTCCAGGTGGTGGTGCGGTTGCAGGTGGGACCTCTGCGGGTTCCAAGCCTGCTGATGAGAAGAAGAGAAAGGCAGATAAGGCTGTTGATGCCGGTGAGAAGAAGAAGAAACCGAAAATTCAGACCCGACGGACGGCTGTTGTAAAGTCTGTGAAACCTGTGGTTGCTTCTGGTAAGTAATTCATAACTTTTACAAGTATTGTCTTTGTACTTATAGTTTAAAGTCTTTTCGCTTTAATTGCAGAACCGCAAGATGAAGGGTTTTCAATTTTTGATGCTCCTCATTCCCCTCCGCGTGACACAGCTGCGGATGCGGGGGTTAAAGTGGTGCCTGAGCCCTCTGCGCGGGTGGAGGAAACTGGGAAGGGCCATGTGGCTCAAATTTATGACACGGTGGACTCTGCTGATAATCTGATCTCCCCGCAGGACAGTGATGATCTGAACCTGAAGTTTGCTTACTCTGAGAGGGAAAAATCTCCTGCTGCTGAGAAGGCTTCTGGGGGTGCGGGTTTTACAGGGACTCCCATTCAGCCTGAAGAGTCTGAATTGGAGTTTTATTACCGCACCTATACTGAAGACCGGTCCATGACTTATCATCGCCCCCCATGGACTGTAATGCAAGGGGATGATATTACTACTGACCCCTCCGTGTGTAGGGAGATTTTGGGTGGTTTAGGCACCCCTTTTGAAGTGAATCGGGTCCGTTCTTTGCCAAGTGAGGTCCAGATTAACCAACTCTCCTCAATGCTTGTGGGGGTTCCATAATGGCAAATGCCATTATGGAAAAGTACAAGGTGCTAGGGCGCAAGGAGGAGGAGAACACGCGCTTGCGGGTTGAGGCCGAAGAGTTGGTGAAGGCTGCTCGTGATGGTGCAGAGCAGCTTGAAAGGGATAGGGCTGCCTTTGAAAAGCGTAAGCAGACCGAGGAGTGGGCTGCAACTGCTGAGCTTAAACAGGTTCGTACCCTTGCAAAACTGCTTTCTGATGAGCGCAAGAGTTGGAAAGAAACTCTTTCTAATGAGTGCAAGACGCTATCTGATGAGCGCAAGACTTGGAAAGAATCTTGGGCCAAACAGAATGAAATTCTCTTTCATGTTCGTCAGGAGCTTACCAATGCCAAGGCAGCGAATGCTGCGTTGGCTAAGGAGAAAGCCGCAGCTGTTGCGGCTGCCCAAGAGGCCAAGGAAGCAGAAGCTCGCCTTGCCAAGGCTCTTGAAGAGGCCAAGGAGGCGGAGGCCCGCGCTGCAAGGGCTCTTGAAGGGGCAAATGTTGACCGCACCAACTTAACCAAAACTATCCTGGGCCTCCAGGTATAGGTCTTTTTTGTTTTTGAATTTGCACGTCTTACAAGTATGTTGATTATATTTGTATACTTGTGTTCTCTTTGTAAAAAGGCTGAAGTGTGAAGCCAGGTGGCCGCTATTGAGGAGGTTTCTGGCCGTCCTACTGAAGCTGAAGCGCGGGCAAGAGAGGCTGAAGAGGCTAGAGATAGCCTTGCTTCTTCACTTGATCAGCTCAAGGCCGACCGTGAATGGATGCGTATGCACGATATCGGGAATGTAAGTATCCGTTGTCTTTGCAACTTTTTTAGATTTTGCCTTTGCTAACTGTAGTATTCTTGTTTCGCAGATTGTTATGTCCATTCTTGACGCACCTGAGAATGTGGCGGGTGTCAATGAGATTAGGCAGCGCGCCCGGGATGTTGGTTTTAAAGCTGGCTACAATCGCTGCATTGGTCATATGAATGTTATGGCCCAGGGCAAATATAATAACGAAAGGTCCGGGTTCCACAGTGTGGATACCGAAGCACTTCTTGCTGCCGCCATTGCGGCGTACAATGACACGTCCATTGCCGCTCTTGAGGATCTTGAGGAATGCCTAGAAGCGGAAGATTATGTAAACCGCTTGCGGGTGTTATACGCTGATGAGGAAGATGAGGAAAAGCCTACTGGTGATGGCAAGGATGGTGCGGGCTCCAGCGGTACAAAGAAAGATTAGGCTGGCCTGCGTGCCTTTTTTTGTTTCCTTATGTAAATGTTAAGAACTTTATGTAAATTTCTTGGACACCGCGTCGGTGTAGAAACTTTTTGAATATAAAGAACCGTTTTGTTCAATTTGTACAAGTGTTTTTGCCTGTGTAAACTTGTATGGGTTTAATGTTATTGTGAATAACACTAAGTCTGTGTTTGCCTTTTGCATATCTAGATGATATGCAAGTATGAAAACTGTATTTGTGTATCCAGTCGGATAGACAGTTAGTGTTGTCATTGCTGGCCTATTACAATAGTTGCGTGTGGTTATCACTCTGTGTGGGTATCTCGAATGAAGATTTTGCCAATCTGTTTTTGTGGATACCGCAGAGTGGAACACGTATTTGTAATAGAAGTAAATAAACAATATTGCATTGAATCGTCTATTTATTTATTTGCAAATGGCCTGCGGCCCGATTGGTTACATGGTGAATATAAAAAACATGGCTTACATGTAACAGCGTCGAAGCTGTTGTGCATTCCATGTGCGTGC